>MU224239.1:474136-495349 GCA_018584345.1 Thuja plicata
TATAGAATTTAACCAATTCTGCTAGCATTACCAAAACATGGAAAGTATGTTTAATGATGATAAAATTGAGATATTCAAATCTAACCTTTATTTGATGAAAAGAACCTTGCATAAGTCTAGTAAAAATCAAGAATGGTTTCTAAACTACTACATGAGACTACATATAAGAACATCAACTAACCCAATAATTCATGAGCTCCTTCATACATTATGGAACCTTCATTTTATTTCTTTGAATTTTGCAACAACAACCCCAAACAGGAGTAGAATGGTAACAATAAACTTCTAACAAGTCACAATATACCTGAACTATGAACATCATCAAAATTATGGATTCTCCTTGATTGAATACACTTTCAATAAAGAAAGAAAGTCTCTCTAGTGCTCTAACTAATCCTAAGGAAGACTCCAGCATATTAGAACTTAGTAAACCACCAATGGTTGTCAAATATTTGCACTCAATTAGACTCACTAAACCACTTATTTGACCTAGAAGTGATCGGAGGTAGGAGATTTAAGAAACCCTTTGATTAAGGGTTTAAAAGTGCTAAATTTGGGGATTTTGGGGTTCTTGGTGGACTGAGCCCTATTCCTTTAAGGTTTGTTCATTTTTAGACATTATTAATGATTGGTGAAGGTTTGGAGTCTTTGGAGTACAAGGAGTCTATGGTTTCTTTGTTATTTGTGGTCTTTTTAAGCACTTCTGAAGCCATAGTGTGTACACAGTCACACCTGGTCTAAAAGAGTCCATAGAAAACTAACTGTAGAAAGTCAACTACCCTAGTTTTAATGTTAAAACATGCCGTCAAATACCAAATACATGATGCCCTAGCACATTTCTCACAGGCCCTAAGTAGGTAACCAATAAAACAATGCCAAACAAATGTACAGTAAGGAAATCCTTACAGGCAGTCCTCCTTTTACACCAAATCACAGTGGCAACAGCTCGCAGGTAGGTGGTCCTCCTTTTACACCAAACCACAATGGAAACCCTCGCAGGTAGGCAGTCCTCCTTTTACTCTCACCAAATAAAACTTCAAAAAATCGCAGGCTCCAGCTCCTTTGCGCTCCCAACTTAAAACCAAACAATGAAATGAGATGCGAAATATTTTTTAGGCTCCAGCTCTTTCGCGCTCCCAACTTAAAACCAAACAATGAAATGAGATGCTAAATCTTTTTCCTTTTTAAAGTTATGCCCGTGTTGGTCGAAATTTTGACCTACATGGTATTGGTAAAAATTTTGACTAACACAGGCATGGATTAAAAAAAAAAAAATTTCCTTCTATAATCCAACCAACCTAAATCTTTTTAATTGATGGTCAAAATTTTTGGTAGAAAAATGAGGTCAAATGTAGTAGTGCTAGTAGAACTTTTAATAATTATTCTCTACTATGTTATTTAATACTCTTCCAAAAAAGTAATGTGTTTAGACACATGATGAAGTTAATTACTACTGTGGATGGTTAGGGAAGAAGACTCCCAGTTCCGTTATGGTGTATGATATGGGACAAGAACAACAAAGACAAGGTTAATTTCCCACTAAAATGTTTCTCCCACATTGATGAGACCAAATGACATTTTGTGATATGTAAAGATACCACATGGTGTCATAAATGTGGTCTTGTACTAGTCATCTTTATTGTCTTTGATATGATAGTAGCCAAAAAAATCTATCAAGCATAGAAAACATTTTGGAACCCGTCATTGTCTACATAACTTGATCCATTACCCATAATGGATAATTATCATTTAGTGACAACTAGTTAAGGTTCCTAAAATCCACACAAATATAGATTTCTCCATTATTTTTATGCATTGGGACAACATTAACTATCCGCGTTGAATGGTGAATAGGAAAGATAATGTGTGCATCAAGCATCTTCTATATTTCAGAGAGTATTGTTCCTAAAATCTTTGGATTATATTGCATCTGCTTCTGTTGAAATGGAACAACGCCAAGCTTGAGGGGAATTTCATGTTGTACCACCTTTGGGTGAAAGGATTTGAAGTCATTGTACAAGTATGCCAAAGCATCCATGTATTGATGCAAAAAATAAATGAACCTCTCCCTTTCCTCTGATATATAACACTTTCTAATGTTTACCATTATTGGATTAGCCTCTAATCCAAAATTATATTTCTCATATTCCATTGTATAATTAGTTCTAGATTGTTGTTTCTCCTTGACATACTTGTCATACTTGTCGAATATATTCTCAAGAGAAATTAGGCCTTTAGGAATTTTATTTCCTTTCAATTGAATGAATTCTTTACCAGATTCCAAATCAATATCTGGGATTGATTCTCTAGATGATGACTCGCTATCCTCAAAGTAGAGTTCACCAAAATTATCTTTTGTTTCAAGAAAATTGATAATCTACTTATCATTGTTGAAGACTTTCCAATGGTTCAAGTTATCTGGAACACTTGTCCTGAAGATCAACTCAATTTAATATACATTATCAACAAAATCTTTATGAGGAATTAAACAAGTTTCTAATGCAGAAAGAGAGTCATTTTTATCGTTGCACTCTCTTAGGACTACATAAATGTTGAAAACATCAAATTTCTTGGTATAATCCCACACCAAGTTGTGGTAGTGTTTATTCTATCATTTCTTGTCCAATACTCATTTTTATTTGGCACACCACCAACTTGGCATCACCTTGGGCATGTAAATTTATGATTCCCTTTTTGTGTATCATTTCAATACCCAACAACAAGACCTCATAATTGGCCATTGTTTTGGTATTTTTGAACTACAACTTGAAGGAAAAGAGAAATGTTTCACCTTTTGGAGATATCAAGACTACCCCAGCACTGAATCCCAAAGATGTACAACTACCATAAAAATTCTAATGTTTGAACATTGTTCAGAGCTACTAGTACTTTCTTTTGTAGAAGTTTGGGTAGGACTTATAGCTTTTTTAACCATGGTGAGACATTCATCTTCTTCAACCATGATGAAATATTCATTGGAACTAAGCTCGGCCCTTTATCGTTACTTACATCTGCAAATTTGTCAGTTTTAGAGAGACAGGAAGAACCTTCTGATCCATCAGTTCAATCTTGTGAAAATTCTAAAAAACATTTGGCCTGAAGGTAATAATTTCCCATTCATGTTGACTCAAATAAAATTTGAGCATGAGGATCATTGTACTTAATCACCATATACTTGGTCTCCCTCTCAGGAAGTAACTTCTGCATAACACCCTTCATGGGCATCCTTGCTTGGGACATGTCTATGTTGATTTTTCCTCCTACATATTTACAGAAGTTGTGCCTGAGTAACATTCCATAAGAAGCAAGGAAGTATGTGAAAAAATGGTCACCTTTATCTTCTTCTTGGGGAATGATGTAAATGTGAATTGCATCCTTAATTTTCCTCCTAAGAGGCACTTGCTTATTCTCCATTTAATATAAATTTCAAAAATTGTTAGTCAAGGTCAAACCCAACACATTTTCCACTTTGGTTGGTGTGAAGTTGTCAAAGGCATCGGAATATATAATGAAGTTACTCAACTTGAATTCATTGATAAAAAATGAAGTATAGAAAGGTTATATTTTTCTAGGAATGGATGATAGTATAGTTACTAGGTCATTGGGTAAACTCTTAGGATCAAGGGTATAAATTGAAGCTTGAGCGGGTTTGGATTCCTTGAAAAATTTGGTAAGTCTATCCAGCTGATCTAGATTAGCTTGTAGGTTCTCAACCTTAGACATTTGTATTTTTGTCTTTTTAGCATGGTCAATGATATCAAATGCTTGAAAAAAACTTGCTAGGTAAGAGGAAAAACTTTTATCCTTGGTTTTGGATTAGACACATTGGGTTTGGGTCCACTTGTAAAAGGAGGATCATTTTTACTTGGTTTTTTTTTGCATCTTTAGGAAGAGTGGGCAGTTGTGTTCCTCTTTTAGCAATGGTGATTGACAACTAAGGACCATCCTTTTTTTTTATTGCCTCATCATTTTGAAGAACCAATTATGTTTGAGAATGTTTCATCATAGCAAATGCTTGAAAATGGGCCTCTTTAGATTCTCCATCATCATAGTATATGTACCCGATATTAGAGTTTCCAACTATCTCTACATCCTCTTGATAAAGTGTAACGATGTCCTCTATTTGATATTCAGTTGATTGAGAACCAGCTTGATCTGCTTCATACTACCCCATTGCCAAGTTTCCTAGAGGGGCGTCAAGATCAAGCATCTCTAGAGGAAGGGGAAGCTTGGCCTTATTCTTTGTTGCATAATTTTGAGCAACATTTGGATATGTCTGCCATGAAATATCTTTGTATAGGGAAGTGAATGATCCTTGATAAATTTGCTTCTTGTGAGAAATAAGTTCATTTGTTAGCTTCTGCACCATTGGATATGTGTTTTTTGATGAGGAAGATTCTAAAAATGAATTTCCTTTGGAGTGGTTTTATTCTCTTTGAGTGTTACTAGCCAAGATAAAATTATCTTCAATATATGTTGCCAAAGTTTGTGCATTAGACAGATTTGTAAGAATAACTCTTCTCAATACGAAGCTAACTTTAGGAAGTTGTGTATCAATGAAGCACTTAAGGTTCATAGTTGTGGGCCTTGCAGCAGTAGGAATTATATTTGTTAGTTTATTAAAATTAGAAATGAATTATCATATGCCTTCATGCGCATCATTTTTCATCTGCATCAAATGACCTAGCAGAGCATGCTCATCTTCAGCAGGCTTAAATCATTCCTCAAACTTGTCTTGAAGTGTATCCTAGCTATTTACATAACCTTGTGAAAGATTTTAGAACCAATCAAATGTTTTACCTTGTAGAGGTTTCATAAACATCTACACTAGAACATCTTGATATTCCACACTGAGCGCACCACAGACAATATAGAAAGCCTTGATATGTTTGTCAGGATGTTGCTTGACATCACCCTAGAACTTAGGGAAATTATTATAGGAACCTTGTGGAAGAGAATGAAGAGGTGGATTTAGGTCCAAAGGACCAAAATATATCCTCTAGGGACCTATGGAGGCCATCTTTCAAAAAATGGAGATGAATGAAATGGAAGGAATTAATAGTTTGAAAAAGAATTGTGAAACTTCACTGGGTATAGGCTTCTTTTTCTTTGATGGTGGATAACTAGAAGTTCATGAAAGAGTTGATTTGGTAGTATTTAATATAAAATGGTAAGCAATTAAAATGGTATATTTCTCAATCCATAACACACATTGGAATATGAAACCACCTCAAGACAAATCAGATTAGCACCACATAATGGAAGGGATGCTAATGCAAGATTTTTTCTCTCAAGGTTTCTATTCCTTTACTACTTAAAATTGAGAAGAAGAGGAATGATATTGATATACAAAATACTAGATGAGAAAACATTTGACATAATTCAACTAAAAAGTATATGTTAAAGATAATAGAGAATAATTTGATTGTACCTAGAAATAAAATAGGAGAAGTGAGACTTTAGATTTGAATTCTCAACTATCAGAATCCTGAAAAAGACCTATGACTGCAGAATTGAGATTCTGAGACCTGGATCTACCCATGCCTAAAATTTCACTAAACACTAAAGGCAACAAAATTCCAAACTCATTCTCTACAATACCAAAACCGGTCTCTATCCTAGATTTTCTGGCAGGAAAAATTGCAGATAGTCTCTAAGTCCTGGGATGGCTCTAATTTTTTTACAACCAAATCTTAGGCCTTCTACGCCTACAAATATGATATGTGTGTGTGTGTTTTGGTGCCTATATAGGTATTTTCCTTGTTCAAACCCCCATTTTGATGACTCTCACCTCCGTGGATAGCCAAATATGACAAAGATAATGTATGCAATGCTCATGAATCTAGAGTATGTCTAAATTTCTATGAGATAAAATACATAAATGTAATGCTAAGATATACCCTAGTATGATAGATTAAACCCTAATATGAAAATTCAATCAATGTGTGATTGAGAGAATGCAAATAAACATAGATCTGAAGCACCAAAATACAGATCTAAAGATAACAATAAACCATAACTAATTCCTAAGAGGAAGAGTACAAAACAATCATTAGTTGGTGATCTCCTAGTCATCATCATAATCCTTTTCTAACTTCATGATGTTGAAAATATGTTGAATGCTTGAAAAAGGGTCGATTTCTTGATTACTTGATTTCTAGATAGAAGAATTGTTGCAACTTTGATTCACAAGTCCTCACTTCATAAGATGTCTTCAAATTGGGGCTCTAACCTTGCAATTGTTTTCATCATGCCAAAAGGAAGTGTTAGGGTTTCCTTTATACAAAATCAGAAGATAGAATCAAGAGAGTCGACTATAAATCAAAATCCTTGGCTAAAACACTGAGATGGGGACCCAATTTGAATTTGGGCACAAAATTTAGGGTACAAATTGCCAAAAAAGGAATGCAAAATTTATTCTATCCCACCCCGATTAGGCCCAAATTTGGACTGTGGGTCCCAGAAAGTCAGTATGTTGGATTTGATCAGGTAGCCAGTTTCAAGGTTAGGACAAGATACTAAGACTACAAATGGTCAAATAGAACCTAGGAGATTAAATGAGATTTTTTATTGTGGAAGACAAATATAGGAGCACACTTAGAAATAAGGTCTTACCTCAATTTTTAGCAATATTGAAGGAATAGAGGATCCATATTTAAATTTAGGTATTCATTAAGTGCAATTATGAATTCCTATTATGAAAACTATAATGAAAACACACTAAGGTAAGTGTTAAACAATCATGAAATTTTACACCACTTAGGTGCTTACAATTTGCAATGGTATATTTAGCCCTCACTTTAGAGGTACATGACACTACATGTATATGCAAGCTAAAGTAAAAGAAATTAGTAGATAAAAAAGGATATTTCAAATCCCCCAGCATCCAATTCCTACAAGAAAATGTTAGGAACCATAATTTGCGAAACCACATGTCAGTTTAAAACTATAAATCACCTAGGGCTTACTAGGAAAGTGATGAAATTTGTAGGTAGCTATGTGCCCCCTATTTTGGCTTGCTATTAAGAAGGAGAAATAGGGTAGCATGTATACCACAATGAATTATGAATGCAAAGATTGGTGACTAATTCTATTAAAAGGGTCCGAGATGAACTCAAAATTCCCCATAGAGTATTTAGTTAGATAGGAAACTAGACCATGATCTCAATGCAACAAACGGTGTGAAAATCATAGATATCTAGCTCAAGTTGTGTCCGATTAAGAAGATGAGTACATTAAATGACCTAAAAAGTTTATAAAAAAAAAAAAGGAAAAGTGAATAATGACCTAAAAAGTATGCCGCTTAAATAGGAACTTTACCTTTATTCAAAGTGTCATTTTTCATTCTTATCTTTTTGTGCTTGTGAAGAGGAGAGAAGATTACAAGGAGAAAGTTGATTTTACCCACGTGGATTGAGAACCTGAAGTGATCCATGGAGGAAGGGATACCCTTGGATGAGTTATTCCTCAATTCACCTATTTTGACTTTTTGCACTGCATTTTGAATTTTGTACTTGATAGGACAATAGAGTACTATGCATCCTAGAACTACCAAGTCTTCTTGTACCTTCAAGGTTGTTGTGTACCTAAAAAATTTCCCTGTACCTAAAACTCATCATGTATCTAGAAACTCATTCTGTACCCAAAAACTTGATTTATACCTAGAAACTCATTTTGTAACTAAAAACTTGATTTGTACCCAAAAACTCGATATGTACCTAGGAGCTACTATTTGCATTTTTTTTATGCATCTGTATTGTGGTATATACATTGTGTTTTGATACCAATTCATTGCTTTTTCATTGAAGGAATGTCTTGTCATACGTAAGTACTCAGGTGTAAAAATGATGGCATACATGAGAGGCCTTATCATAGAGTTGAGCTCTGAAGATCTAGCGTTGTTGAGAGATGTGGGTATGTACTGGGCATACTGATTGCCATCCATGAGTTTTCATAGTGTGATATTGATGGCACTAATTGAGAGATGGGAGGAGGACTCCTTGATGTTCCATCTACACACTAAAAAGATGACCATCACACTAGAGGATGTATACCAGATCATGCAATTACCCATTTGAGGGAGGATAGTTAGGTACACTTGCTCACAATCAGAGGTCAAGATAGCCACAGATGGTCTATACTCTATAGATCATGCACATCCTCACAATACTATTCATCATATATCTTTAGAGGAACTCATGTATGTGGAAGAGGATGTTCCCTTGGTGAGGAAGGCTATGTTTTGTATAGTTGTTGTTTAGTGACACCAGATTACAGAGAGACTACTTTTCCAGCATGCCTGACACATGTTTTGTGTATTATGGAGGAGCGATGTGTTGTCTACTCTCAGGGGAGGATTATGCTTTCTCATTTATATTATGATTTAGGAAAATAAATTAATTGTCAACAAAGGACCCTAACCATATACACATTTATATAAGTATGTATGTTTGAGCATATTACTTGTACACAACCGGTCAAATTTCCTATTGAGGCATGTCCTTCAGAACCATGTGCCTTTGCTTATCCATTGAGAAATATATGTCAGTGGAGACATGTATTATATTAGAGAGTTACCATTAATTGTTTAAAGGCAACCAATATCGTATCGAGGCCATAGTGATGGATACAAATATGGGTCGACACACATTGACAGATGATATGTATGTAGAGAGATAGATGGATAGAGGGGATTCATAGCTACATTATGGTGTTTTTTTATTTTGATAGAGTGAGGAGGAATTTTGACTTTCTATAGGGTGTTCCCACAACATTGCCTACTTACTCTCATGGAAAATGCTATAGATCGAGGCTTGGGGCCCAACCAAGACCTACTCTAGATGATATAGAGAGACTCATAAGTAGAGGATGAATGAGATATCATTGTGCCTCATAATATAGAGGATGTATTTATGTTGAGATAGTATTTGAGATATACTAGTGCTCATGGAGTTAGAGTCATATTTATGATGGACTACCCGACGGGAGATTTGAGGTCATGCACTAGGGCAGGGCTATAGGAAACCAAAGATGAGGAGTAGATCAAGGAGGATAAGGATGAGAAACCAAGAGCTGAGTTTGAGGAGGTGCTATGGGGGATAACCAGGGAGGATTTGAGGAGGAAGAGATAGATTCCACTCTATTGAGGAGACGACCATAGAGATCCTCCTCGGAGTGACCACCCCTGAGGGGATTTATGATATGAGAGAAAGGAGACAATAGAGCCTCCATTCCCCTTGTAGCATCTCATGCGATAGTACTAAATTCTCTAGCTACTCTCGATCCTAGGTATCATGAGGGAAATCCATGTACCAAATTTTAATTAAGTACACACACACAGATATATATATATATATATATATATATATATATATATATATATATAGGAATTGTATGATGTATATGTTACTAATATTATTTGAAATTTTATAGTTGGCACCAACAGATGGTGTGACTTTGTGACTTAGGTAGTTAGGGATATGGCCCTCGCAGTGTGGATCCTATTATCATATTAGATAAGTTATAAACCACAATGAGACATCAGGAAACACAGGGACATATTTGCACCCATCTAGGTATAGATAAAGATAGGAAAGGAGGAACAAGAGTGACTCCAACACATGGTAGAGAGGATGGAGTGAGAGCTAGCAAAGACTAGACACAAGCTTGAAGCCACGAGACAAGATTCACAAGAGATACAATGTGTTGTCAAAGGATATGAGATGCAGAGCATATCCAAGAGTATGTCACACTCCATGGCATCCCATAGGAACTCATCTAGACCACGACCCCCTTCTTCTCATTGTGGGATAGAGGGATTAGGGAGCCATCATCCTATGGATGAGAGCTTATTTGATATTTTTATATGTTTCATTATTTTGTGTGTGTGTGTGTGTGTAGATGTTTTACGTGCTTGCGTTTAATTTAATGCCATGAATAATGTTTAGTTTTTTTTATGAAAAAAATAATGCAAACATGATGATGAAGAATGTATATATATATGATTCTAATCTCATTACGATTGATTTAGGAATCAATGTTATAATGATTAAAATTATATATGTGTGATTTAATTAAGACACTGCTTAATTAAATATAACTATAAATGATGTAATGTACATATGTAGATAAATGAACATATAATCTAGCACAAATCTATCAAACATAATACATGGAATAATTAATTAGTATTCCAATATAATTAATTAATATCTTAATCAAAACAAATAATACATCGCAAAAACAAATCCAAGATAAAACATATGCATGTGTTTTTTTACGAATGAAGAAATATACAAAATATAAAAGAAATTACTTAACTATATAACATATATACTTTAATAAAGAGACATGAACATACATCTTAACTCAAAAATTCAAAACAAGAGAGAGAGAGAGAGAGAGAGAGAGAGAGAGAGAGAGAGAGAGAGAGAGAGAGAGAGAGAGAGAGAGAGAGAGAGAGAGAGAGAGAGAGAGAGAGAGAGAGTATTTTCTATCTTATATGCGCTAGAACCATAGACTTCAGTAATGATGGAGGGACCAAGCCAATTAGGACTGAATTTTTCCTTTTCCTCAAGAAGCAAGGCATTAAAGTTACATTGATTCTCATAAAGAAGCAAATTTCTTACCGAAAAGGATCACTTAATGAATTTTTCATTGTATCACCTTTGTAAAGACTTGTGATATGCCTAAACATGTTCAAGAGCATTAATTCATTGTTCGTCAAGCATTTCAAGTTGTTGAAGGCATTTATCTCTATAAGTGTCATTGTCAATTAGGCCCTTAATACAAATCCTTAGTTAAGGTATTTCCAATTCCAAAGGCATAATCGCATCTACACCATAACCAAGCTATAAGGAGTTATTCATGTAGTGGTATGATTACTTCTTTTATAGGGCCATAAAGCATAGGTTAACTGAGTATGTCAGTCCTTAGAATGTTTATTGATATTGTTCATAAGGATTTGCTCAATTATCTTATTAGATGCTTCAACTTGACCTTTAGATTGGAGATAATAAGTCGTAGAGAATAGTTTGATACAATATTTATCAAGGAACTTTGTCACTTCCTTATTTTTAAATAAGTGCCATTATTAGACATTATAGTTTTAGGAATAACAAATCAAGATATAATATTATCCTAAAGGAGGTTACAAATGACATCAGTTGTAGTAGAACAGAGAGGGACATCTTCTACCCATTTAGTAAATTAATCAATAGCGGTTATTATATAATTATGTCCCTAAGAGGAAGGAGGAGATATTTTCCCATTAAGATTTGAGCCTCAGAGATTAAAGGTTCATGAAGCTACCTGAGATTGAAGTTCCTGAGTGTGAATATGGATTGAATTCTTATTTTTTTAACCTTGATGACATCTTTTCATGAAAGTGAAAGAATCTTGTTCCATAGTTTTTCAATAATATCCCATGCAAAGTAACTTTTTAACTAGAGATTTCCTTCCAAAATGCCCTCCATAAGAACCCAAATAAGCTTTGTCAAGGGCCACTAGGATCTCAATTTTGTTAATTTGTTGTAAAAGAAGACCATTGTAAGAGCGTCTATAAAAAAAATTGGAAAGAATAATATATCATGTAGAAATTTTTTGAATTTGAGCTCTAGTGTTTCTTGTAGAAGATTTAGGAAAAGTACCATCTTGTAAATAATATTATATATGGGTGAATATCATTATTCTGAATCAACGTTTAAGAAACAAGTCACATGGTTGGAGCTTTCAAAAATAGTAGGATTCACAAGGTTATGTACAGTGATTGATAACTATCAGCATTATTATCAAATGAGATAAGATAGGTTACACTTGACATTTCATCTACATGTCTATTATCTTTCTGAGGTAGAGAGATAATAGAATAAGAATAAAAATTGTTAAGAATCATTAGGGAAAGGTCACAATATTGAGATAACTTAAAATTTTTAGCTTGATAATTCCCACTAATTTATTTGACTATCAATTGTAAATATTCAAAGATATAGGTGTGTTTCACATTAAGGGATAAAGCCACATTTACTCTAGTGATAAGGACTTCATATTCCACAATATTATTAGTACAAAGGAAGTTAAGACAACAAGATAAGGGAAAAGGCCTCCTTGAAGGTGGTAATCATATGACACCAGAACTAGAGCCAGTTTTATATTTAGATCCATCAAAGTACAATTTCCACGTATTATCGATGTCTATTAGAAAAACAAGTTCATCAAAGTACAATTTCCATGTATCTTCAAAATTCCCAAAATGTATGGTGAGGCTATTGAAAAAATCCAAAAAAATTTCTTGTGGACTAGTTTGGAAAAGAAGAAAAGGATGGCCATTATAGCTTGGGAGAAGGTTTGTAGACCGGTGAGGAAAGGGCGTTTAGGATTGCACTGAATTAGGAGCCTAAATGACCATCATCTTGCAAAAAATTTTTGTATATTTTACAATTGTAAGGGAGAATGGACCACTATATAGAAGAACAATTATAATAATGAGTGTCCTACTTTGCAAAGTTTTCTTAGTTATGATGCTAACCCTGGAGGGTCTTTCATCTGGAAAAATGTCTTGAGGAATAATGAGTTTATCAGGAAGGGAGTCAAATGGAAAGTTGGGGATGGCAAGAGTGTTCAGTTTTGGGATGAAGAGTGGTTGATGGACCACCCCTTAAAGGAGATCCCTAAGTGGAATATTTTTGAGGTTCAATGCAATTTGAGGTTTGGACTCAAAGTGGAAAACTATTGGGAGAGAGATCATTGGATTGATCTCTCTATTATTGGTCAGTCTCTCGGGAATCTTAATAAAATTTTGAACTTTGTGACTCTGATTGAGGAAGAGGACAATCTTATTTGGAAGTATAATACTAATGGTAATTTTTCTATCTCTTCTCTGTACCATCAATATTATGAGAATCACCATGTACCTTTTTAGGCTAATGCTTGGATTAAGGGCCTTACTCCTAAAGTCAATGTCTTCTTTTGGATCATGCTCCAAAACAAGATCCTTACTACAAACAACTTGAGAAGAAGGGGAATGACTATGGCTAATATGTGTTATTTATGCAAACAGGATGAGGAATTTGTTAACCATATGGTTATCCATTGCTCTTATGTGAATAAAATATCAGAAAAATGCTTAAAGTTGCTTAATGTGGACTAGATCTTCCCAGAGGACTTACAGATCCTTTTTAATTCTTGGGTGCCTCCTTCAAAGAATGATATTGTCGCTTATGTTTGGAAATTCATATTACCATATATTTGCTGGGGTGTTTGGAAAGAAATAAATGATAGAGTTTTTAAAAATAAGAACTCCAATGAAAAGGTGGTCTTTCATAAGATCAAAAGAGCTATGTTGGAGAATCTATATTGAAGGGTAATCTAATGGAACCTTTAGAGGTTCGGAACATTACTCTTTTTTAGAACTGGAAGATTAAAGGTAATATGAATAAGTGAAAGGAGTCATTTAAGAATGAATCGAGATGGGATTTCCCTCCCCATGGTTGGATGAAGGTTAAATTTTACGGGGCATCAAAATGGAATCCAGGGGTGGCTGGATGTGGTGTTGTTATCAGACATGAGAATGGTCTTTGTAAAGGTGTGAGATTTATACCTATAGGTATAAGATCCAATCATGTTGCAGAGACTAATATTGTTTTCCAAGGTTTAGTTTTGGCTAAGGAGAAGGAGTGCAAAAAACTATGGCTTAAAGGTGATTCTTTGAACATTATAAGAAGTTTAAAAAATTATTTTATCCCTTCATGGACCATTTATAATGTTATGCATAAGGCTAAAAACCTAATCAACTCTTTTGAGGAATGTGTCATCACGTGTAACTATAGGAAGACTAATGTTGTTGATGACTGTGCTACCAACATGTCTTGTAAGGTGGATTTGATGACGAAATGGCATGACATTGATGATATGTCTTTTGAGGTGCAATCATTAATTGATAATGATCATTTACAGAGCAGGCAAAAGGAGTTTTAATGTATCATTTTAATGAAGAGTTTTGAATGCAAGGTGATGTTTAATTATTCCTTTTTCTATGTGAAGGACTATTATGTGAATAGGCTCCTTATTTCGCACGGATTCTGGTATTGTGAAGGATAACTAGAGTGGTGAAATGGGTGGAAGCAAGAAAAGGTTTGAACCTGCGAATCACAAGGAGAGGAAATAGAGTAAGGAGGTATGGGGGATTCTGAAGAAAGGAGGTATGGTGGGTTTCATGGAGAGGTTATGGTAGGAACCCTATTGTGTCTAAGAAATTCTTCAAAACTTGGGAGAACATAAAGGTTTTAGTGGGTAACCAGTATATGGAGGTCACTAAGGAGATTGTTGTTAAAGCTACAGGTATGAGTATGGAGGGGTTGGAATTCTATAGAGATAGGAGTATCTTTGATAAGGCTCCTGGGAGGTTCCCTATTATGGAGAAGGAAAGAAAAAGGTTGGTCAAGGCAGACAAATCCTACCATAACCCAAAGTGTATCTCTCGGCCTTAGAGGTTTGTCTTATATGTTGTTATTAATTACATTACGCTTGATGACAGATTTACTAGATCTTATGGTCACCATTTCATGCTGCTAAATCATTTTAGACATGATGTGAAAGTTAGTTTCCCTTACTATTTGTTGAGTTCTCTATACTACACTATCAAAATCTTTTAGAAGGACCCTCAAGGGGACCACGCCTTGCACCAGGGTTTAATGCTTCTAGTGTTTGATCTTCTAAAAATGAAAAAGGTGGAAAAACCCTTCCTCAAGGGTAGAGCTAGGGAAAAGAAGAGACTGAAGGGGATGCATATGATGATCTATATGAAGAAGAAACTAAAGATGACGAGGAGCCTTTTGAGGTTTAAACCACAAAAAAAGACTAAATTCAAGGGGTCCCCCTCTAAGAAAAAGAAGAGTAAGACTATTGTGGAAGATTACGTTACTGATAAGGATACTAAAGAGGATGATTGTGAGGAAGAAGGGGAGAATGGTGAAGGAAAGAGGAAAAGAGGGGATCTTAGTGGAAGCATGAAAAAAACTAAAAGTATTAAAAGACCCCGTAAGAAGAACATTGTAATTTATTCTGAGGATGATGAGGACTTTGAGCAGATGAATAGTAATGAGGAAAAGATTGGTGAGGAGATTGGGGATGAAGGGAATTTGGATGATGACTTAGGAAATCTAGTTGAGGACCATAATTCTCTATAGAGGGAGGAGGAAAACCTGCGAGAATCTAACCAGGTCGTGGAAGAAATTGTGGGGAGAATTGATAAAGATGTTCTTGGGACCAAGGTGACTGCAAACAAGGAGACTAACAAGGAGAAAAGTGGGGTTAGCATTGTGATGAAAGATAAAAACTACCTTGTGGATTTTACCTATACATTGGGGAAGTTGATGGATATTATTGGCATGGTCAAAGAACAAATGCATATAATGGTGTGTGATATCAACCTCCTTAAGAAGATAAGCATAGGAGAAAAATTGGTTGTTGTGTGCCTTGAGGAAATGAGGGATGCTATTGGAAAAATGGATGCTCATGTTGCCATGGTCAAGAAGGTTTGTAATCTGGAAAAAAACCTGAAAGAGAAAGAGGCCAGGGTTACTGAAGGGGAATTCAAGGGTAGGATTGACACTCTAAAAAATAGAGTAAATAAATTACAGAATACTATGAGGAAAATTTGGGAGCAAAGACTTTTCAGCCTCAAAGCCTATACTAAACATGTAAAGATCTCAATCGATGAGATGGTGAAGACTAAAGGAAAGAAGGAGGTGAAGGACCTAAAGGAGGCTACAAGACCTGGAAAGCGCACTCGGGTGAGCACCAGGAAGACTAAGAAAAAATAAGACAAGGAGTTGGTAGAGCTCAAGAATATTGTTGATCATATGTAGATAATGGTGGTCTAGGTTGACGACCTTATGAAATGTATTTAGATGTCTCTTTCTGTTATCCTATATTTTTGTTATGTTGTCCTGCTTTGTTTCTTTTAATGTAGCCTTTTGTATATCAGTAGTTGTTGTGTGTTTTTTTATTCTTTTGTTCTTGGGTTTTGTGGCACTGTCTTTGTTATGATTTTAATGGTTTATCTTTGAGCTCTTTGTAAGAGGTTTTGGGCCCTTTCAAAACCTGCTTTTACTTAATCAAAACAAATTCATCAAGAAAACTAGTAGAATTAGAAGTAGTTCCAGGTGAATGAGCTTCAGCTAGATGGTTAGTCCAAGCTTTTCCTTTGATTTATTTTTGAGAAAAAAATTTAAGATCAAATTCACTTAACATCTTACCCATTTCACAAGGCATCCTGAAAGATCAGTTTTTGAGAAAAGATGCTTTAAAGGATCAAAAATTATTATGACATTTATTTTAGCATTAAGAAGATAATGTCTCAATTTTTTAATAGCAAAAACTAAAGCAAGACATTATTTTTCTATTAGAGTGTATCAAATTTCATAATCAAGCAAAGTATGACTTCTGTAATACATAGGTCACTCTTTTCCATTTTCATGTTGAGCTAAGATAGCTGCAAGAGTGTGAGAAGAAGCAGAAGTATATAGAAGGAAAGGTTGATTAGGTAAAGTTGGTTGAAAGATAGGAAGATTAGCAAGATATTGTTTAAATTCCTCAAAAGATTTTTGATAGTCTCCATTCAATGAAAAAAATTTATCCATTTTTAATAATGAATTAAAATGAATTGCTCGATCCATGAGGTGTGATAAAAACCTATGAATAACTTGATTTTTTCGTTGTAAATTTCAAATTTGTGAGATATTTTGGAGAGGTGGCATATTGACAATGAAATTAATCTTTTTGGTATCCAATTAAATACCTCTATTTGAAATTATAAATCCAAGAAGTTTTCCACTATTCACACCAAAAACACATTTTTGGGTATTTAAATGCATGTTATACATACGGATCCATTCAAAGATTTTTCTAAGAAAAGGAACATGGTCTATATGAGCAATAGACTTGGCTAAAATATCATCAACATAATCTTCTAGGATTTTGTGAATGTAATCATGAAAGCTAAGTGTCATTTCATGTTGATAAGTAGCACCAATATTTTTCAATTCAAACGACATGACAACCCAACAAAATGTTCCCCAACGAGTTATGAAAGCAATTTTGTATTGATCTTGAGGAGGAATGAATATTTTATTATGTCATAAAATCCATCCATGAAGGATAATAACGCATGTCTAGCTATGAGATCCCATGTCATGTCAATATTTTGAAGAGGAAAGTCATCTTTTAAAGAGGCCTTATTTAGATCTCGAAAGTCAATACACATTTGAATCTTATTCTCACTATTAGATGCAACCACAATGTTTGAAATCCAAGAAGAATAATCAATAGGATGAATGAAACCATTGTTAAGGAGATTTTAAATTTTAGCTTTCACAAGTAAGGCAATTTTGGGGTTCATTTTTTGAATTTTTTGCTTCACCAATTTTGCATTAGGAAGAAGGACAATGTTATGAGTCACAATTTTAGGTTCAATACCAGGCATGTCAAAATAAGCCCAAGAAAATATATGAGGAAATTAATGAAGAAGATAAGTAAGCTCTTTTTGTTATGCACATATAAAAAAATTCCAATTTTGATCACTTTTTTCTGAATTGTAAGCATCCATTTGCACATCAATTCTATCAATAATTAGAAGATTACTTTATTGAGGGATATCCATAGGTAAAGGAGATTCATGTGTTTTTTTCAGAATTAGAACCTTTCCCAAAGTATGCCTTGACATTCAGATGATAAGGAAGTCCCTGATTATGATGATAATGTGGGAGATCATCATAAGCTCCTAAAAAATCAGCCAAAGCATTATTAGTACTAAAAATTTCCAAAGAATATGTTATAGATATGAAATCATAATCAATAAGATGAGGATTAACAAGAGAGAGATGTTCATAAGAGATAGTATTAACATTTAGAGAAGGTTTGTATGATTGTTTCAACAACTTAAAAGGATTGTACCCTAGGCCAAAATAATGTCCATTCCTATCACTTCCTAAGGGAACTTGAATTCCTTACATCCATTACCATTAAAACCATGTTTAGATAAAAGATGATAACTAGGACCATAATGAGAAGCCATATTAGAAAGAGTTAATAGAGATTCATAGGTCACTATGTCATAACAATCATATTTTATTGTCTCCATAGATTCATTATAATTAGAGGCAACAACAAAGTTATTACTAAGTTGAACCCAGAGAGAAGAAGTTTTCTTAGATTCCTGAATGGATTCAATTTGTTCATATTCTATTGATGGAATCTTATTTTCTCCTTAAAAGGTAGGTGTAAAATGTAAGGACCCCCAATCATCATCCAAAAGGAAACTAGTAGAATAAGGGTTAGTATGAGGAGATGAAGGTGTTTCTTGTTGGACTGAGGTAGTAGAAATTTTAGTATCATATTCAGTACACAAACATTTTTGCAATTTTTCATCAGCAACAAGAGTGTACATAGTGTTGTTATATGAACTTCACTTTGTGATGAAGTGTTGAAGGACAAACATGCATAGAATGTAACCATGGTTTACCTAAAAGAAGATTTTAATTAAGAGCACCAAACATAACATGAATAGGAGTAGACAAGATAACAAGAACCACCTTAACAAGTAAAGTGATAATACCCTAAGTTTTCTTAGCAACATTATCAAATTGTGATATTGCTATCAAGATTCAACTGTGTAATTTTTGAGTCAAACTCATTGACCTGTATTTCATGAGTAGTGATTCACATGAACCCATCTCTCATGATAATGAATAGAACACTTAACACTCATTGGATCTAGGTGATGCTCACAGAGGTGAAGCACCGGGACATCCCAAGAGGTCACCCATCCCAGTACTACTCCAGCTCGAGTGCGCTTAACTATGGAGTTTCCTCCATGGTTAAACCCACTCTGCTTGCAACCCCATGGAGGAAACTCTGTAGTTAATCATAGAGGAAACTTCATAGTTAAGTGCACTTGAGCTAGATTAGTACTGGGATGGGTGACCTCTCGGTGCTTCACCTCTGTGAGCATCACCTAGATCCAATGAGTGTTAAGTGTTCTATTCATTCTCATGAGATATGGGTTCATGTGAACCACTACTCATGAAATATGGGTCAATGAGTTTGACTCAAAAAACTACATAGTTGAATCCTGATAGCAATATCACAATTTGACTTGCTGTGGAAAATATCTCCTACTTATCAACATTATTAAAGCCACAAATAGGGATATAATCAGGTTTAATTATAGAAACATCCACTTTGATCTTGTGTAACAATTCAATACTACAAAAAAAATTTAGTAATAACTGAGAGGGGGGGTGAATCAGTGGCCTCAAAAATATTCCAATTAATCAACCCAAAAACTTAGTACCATAATATTAAGCCTCTAGTTATCTTCAGTCCTACAAGATGTATGCCTTCAAATATACTTATCAAATAACTACTACTCGGAGTGCTTTGTTAAACCTTATTCTTTATGTTTACCGAATAGAAGTCTTTCAATTTACCAAAAAATAGTAAATAGCTTAGTGTATACCGATCAATCTAGATTAGTTATGTGTAATGCAAAACACTAAAGTAATGACTCATAAACACATTGACACATGGATTTTTAACGTGGAAACCTTGTTAAGGGAAAAACCAATTGGGACCGATAACCCAAACTTTTCACTCTTCTGAAGTGAGCTTGGTGAAGAGCCAGCCATGTTAAAGGTTACAAACACACTGTTAGGTGTGACCTTATTAGAGGATTTAAAAGATTAGTTTGTCACTCGATGTCGGGCATCTCTATGCTACCTTTTATGACCAAACCCTAGTTTTTCAAATAGTATCTAGCATCTCATGCTATCTTCATGATCAAACTTTTTGATACTCCTTAGGATGTATCTCAATATAGAAAGGATCTTTAAATCCTGCTTGGTTAAGAGACTTTCTAAATCAATGGTTAAACTAAAACAGTATGATCTGTTCACATATATAAATTATACTTGTAGATTTTCATATCTATTGTAAGCTCATTAAACCCTTCTGATCAATATATTTTTTCAATACCTTTGCTCCACTTTTGTTTTTTCTCGGTGATGTTATGCTTTGTTGCTCATTGATGCTATGCTTTGTTACTCGGTGTCTGCAGAAATATTTAGCTCTTTCCTCAGCTTGATTGATCAGGACTATATGAATTTGTCTTTCATCAGTTTCTCTTCAGCATCCTCTTTTTCATTCACTCCCCTTTATTCATAATGAATTAAGTTGTCTCTTTATAGACATGATATCACCGTTTCTCTCTTCTTGATTTTCTTGATCTTGGTGTGATCCACAATCTTAGCCAATCTTGATTTAAAGAAAAACTCATGTTTTATCTCATAGAAATCTTCTTGCCAATTAGACAAAATAGCTTTAAATCCTTTACTTATCTCTGGCTTATCTTGTCAATGAAAACAATGATAACTACCAGTTAAGTCTAGTTTTAGCTCTGCCATCTAGATATTTTGTCATTTCTAATAATTTGTCATTTCTGAACTCTAGTTAAATTTGGTTTTTTAACTCTTTGATAGCTTTGGTCAACACTTCAGTTCTCCTCGGGCTACTCTGTCGGGGTTGTCTGTCCTTCAGGCTTCACTGCAAAGTTCTTCTTGTCAGTTAACACTGTAATTTTGGCCATCGGTAATGCTTGTGATTCTCCTCTTTGGTAATGCTCATCAATTTCTTTTCTTAGGCATCACTATGACTTAACTTTCGGTTATCTCTGTCCTTCAAGTTCCGCTAGTCGTCGGTGTTTTTAGTCACTTAGTGAATGCTTGTCTTTTATGCATTACTGAAAGCATAATCTTTATCTTTCTGATTCTCTGAAGTATTTGACACTTTGATTATTACCAATTAGATTATATCAAGTTGACATCAATGACAATATGATACATTAACTGATTTAATGTCTTGCATTATCTTTCCTACATTTCGGTGATCAACTTAACATCTTCAAACATTCAATCAGCTACATGTCATCAAAATTTACTCTAAAACCATTATCAATTAAGGTCTTGAGAATAATGTTATCATTGATAAGAACAACCATAAGAGAATCATGTTGATCTTATAGGGTAAAAGCACAATAATCTGTCACCCCTAAGGACAATTTTGGGCGCTCATTCGCGTCATACTCGGCCGAGTTAAACTCGGCCCAGTCTAACTCGGCCGAGTTTAAGTGGCACCGAATGGCGCCTACGTGGCCAAGTC
>MU224239.1:496069-514529 GCA_018584345.1 Thuja plicata
AAAAAACATATTAATTTTGGTTCAATTTTTTAAAAAAAAATTATAGGCATATAATTCAGCCTATTTGACACATTTCATTAGTTTACATCATCTTCAAATTCTCAACAGAAATGTGAATTTTATGCCCTTGAAGTTTTACAGTTTTGGTTTTGTCGTCCTTTTCCTTTGTAAAAGGGTGACAGATTATTGTGCTTTTACCCTATATCTCTTTAGGAGTAAACTTGTCTTGAGAAAACACAATTTGCACTTGAGAGTTAACAACATGCATACATTCCAATAGATAATTTATATTAGCTTGAAAATGAGATGGGATAGAAATATTATTTAAAGCTTGTTTCAATGCCTCGTGATATGTAGAATAATTTTTTGATTAAGGTAACTACAGGGTTTTGAAGGGGCCCTGAACCCTTTACAAAAGAAAGCAAGGAAAAAACATTAAGAGCACCAAAAGAACAACAACTGCCTCAAGAAATGAAAGAGACAAAACAGGGGCACAACCTTAAATATTACAAAGAGAGAATTAACCTCAAAAAAAAGAAAACACAAAATGAGAAACCTTTCAGCCTTCAAAAGAAAAAAATCACCAAAAACACTTTTCAATCCAGCGTCTTGAGGAACTCTTCAAATTCTACTAGTTGCTTCTGGATGTTCGGGATAGACTCCTTCAAGCTAGTGAGATCTTTGGACTAGGAAGTGGTTTTCTTTTTAGTGTTGGATCTGGTCCTAGTCCCCGGCCCTGATGGTTGATCATCCTATTTCACACCTTCATCTTCAATGTTAATTGCATTTTTTTCAGTGTTATTCACATCCATCATGGCATACAGGGCATTGAGATTATCAACTGTGGCTTTCATGCCCATATTGTTCATTGTTAGCAGCTTCCTTAATATCTTATCATTATTAATAAATTTTCCATAATTGGGGTAATATTATTCTCAATGGCGCTATTAATTTTATCTTCCAGTCAATTGGATCTCTCAGTTACCTCAGCAAAAACATTCTTACCTTTATTGTACATTGTTGCGTCATTCCTCATCTTGTCAACAATTTCTTCAAGCACCTCATTCCTTGCATCAAGGGATCTATATTTGATACAAAGGTCTTGGATATCATGGGATTCCCACTTTTCAATGTTGAATACATAGATAGCCTTTTTTATGGCAGCTTGCAGGACACTCATGTTAGTTTCCCTTTTAGTGTTGAAGTCTTGTTCTAAAATGGCTTCCTCATCATTGTTTTGAATCTGCCTATTCTCATCCTTCTCAATGTTTTCTTCCCTTGTCAGATTGTTAGGAGGGGTGGATTCATCCTTCCAGTTGATATCATTACTAGGAGAGTCCACATGAATGTTACCTTTTTCATTGTCTTCTTGGGTATCCATCTCCATAAACCTAGTATCATCCCAAAAAAATACCTCATTATCCACATTTTTGTCATTTTTATCCATATCCACTTTACCATCATTAAATTCATCAGAGCCCATGTGGGTTTCCTCCATATAATCTTGAATAATAGTCTTGATCGGGTTAATGATCTCTTCAGGAATTTCCTGCTGAAAGTATTTTAGAGAATCACCAACAAAGACTTTTTCAGTGTCCAGCATTTTCTCATTCACATCATTTGGAGAATTGTCCTTCTCAAGAATCTCCATAGTACTCTTCTCACCTCTCACCAAAGCTTCATCCTCAAAAGAAACAATACCTTTCTCATCTTCTGAAATCATTCCTTTCACTTCATGTAAAATCGACAGCGTTGCCTCATTTTTACCAGACTTACCCTTTCTGGTTCTCTTGATGAGAGGCAGATTGACCTTCTTATCTGCGTTGGTGTTCACACTCTTCCTCTTTTGTGATCCCAAATTATTAGGAACCAGCTGTGGGATATGGTCTCTCACATATTCTACAATGAGAAGAATCAAACCCTCATAGAGCACCGGGCTAGATTTGACTTTGTGATCTATGATACTTTGGTTGAGGGATCTCAGGAGAAAGTAAGGGAAGAAAACCCTAACTTCATGATGAAAATGATTTATGAAAACAAAGTGAAAGTTATAAGCTCTATAAATCTTCCATCTAGGGTAAATTATTCCATAATAACCCGAAGAACTTTCTCCCAAATGAGCTTAATGTTATCAATATCAACATAATCAACATTTCCTTTAACAAGCAGAGATTTTTCTTCATCTATTTTGGGGAAATCCTTATACGCCTTATTCTCAATATTTTTATTTTTGTAAAATTTAATGCCCTCAAGAGGAAAACCCATAATCTCAATTATAATCTCTAAGGTAAGAGGGAAATATTTACCTGCTATATGCAGCTTTTCGTTCTCCCAACCAGCAGTGAACTCCCTGGTGATCTCTTTATTGTGACCATGCACGCATATGAGATACTTGGTAACTCTTCCCTTCTTGATTTTTCTCCACACCTCCTTCTCTTGGATCCATTTGCATTCTGCAGGTTCCTCTCTCTTGAGATCACCACCCATCTCCTCTTCTTCCTTTATGAAACTATTATCACCAATGTAGTTACTCTACTTCTTCTCAGACTTATTTGGCTCTGAGTATCTCAGACTAGACTTGCAATCCCCATAATAAAATTTGTTCAGCTCCAACTTCTTCTTGAACACCCACAAATCATGTGACAATAAAATTATTAATGTCTATGCGAACCACTTGCCACTTCGACTTAAAATTACATGAGCTCTGATTCATATGATGCAATATCATCATTAAATCTATTAACTCCCTCCTTTTGGTTGATCTTGTCATGATTAATAAGATTATTGATTTCATCATTACTTTTATTCATTCCAATCCACTTGCTAATGACATCATTCTTAACTCCTATATTAGCTAACCCATGCGCTACCTGGTTAGATTCATGGTACTTATGGGTGATATAGAACCTTTCAAATTTAGAGGCAATGTTGTTTATTTTCTTTATGATATGACCAATTGTCTATGAGAATTTACTTAGGCCTTTGATATTATTGATTATGTTTAAGGAGTTTCCCTCCAACCACACTTTTTTATACCCCATCTCATCTTCCAGCATAATAGTGTTAAGGGTAGCCATGGCTTCTACTCTATGACTGGATTAAAGACCCAAAGGGACCACCACCGCACCCTCATAGTTACCCATCCAGTCTCTGACGATACCACCTCCTTTCGCCATTCCCAGATTAATTTTAGCTTCCCCATCAAATTTATCTTTGACCCATCCATCGAGAGGGGAAGTCCATCGGACATTAGCTATAGGATGAGGATTATTGATAGTAGTGGAGCTGAAATGCTAGTTTTTGATGTTCTCCAGAGTAACCTGGGAAGAGATCAAAGCAGGATTTTCATTAATCATAATGTTGAAATTTTCCTCCACCCCTTTGCAGATATGATTTCTAAACACCTCAGGTTTAGAGTATATCTCTAGAAATAATCTGTTATTTCTTTCCTTCTAGATACGCCAGCAAAAGTGAGGAAGGAGAAGTATCCATAATTATTTCTCCATATTATCCAAGAAGGGACAACTTCATTGGGTCACAAGATCGTGCCAAAGGAGAGGAAAAATCCAAAAAATATTCTATTTTCTCAAGATGATCTCCCATACCATACAGGAATAGGAGCAATGGATCATAATATGGTCACAAGATTCAGCCTCCTCTGTACAAAGAAAACATCTATTAGGAAGAAAGAGACCCCTTTTACTAAGGTTATCAAGGGTTAGAGGTTTATTCTGATATAAGAGCCAAAAAAATAAGTTTATCTTAGGAATGAGAAATTTATACCAGACTTTCAAGAAAAAAGGTATTTCCTCACCCGAGGTCAAAATTTCACAAGCAGAGGCCACTATATAGATGTCATCCAGATTAGAAGCACATATAACTTTATCTTGATTGTTATCCTCGACAAACTAGGATTGTAGTTCAAGTTGGAGGGATAAGAGTATTTTGTCTATGTCTCCCAGGTTTAATCCACTTGTTAACTTGCCAATAGTCCTTGACTTTTTCTCCAATTGTTTCTTTACATCTTTCTCTTGCTTGTTTCCTGTCTTGGTTTTTGAAAAGAGGGTCCTTTTGTAACCAATTGTCTTCCCAAAAATCAATTTTCCTTCTATCCCCCCATGTTCCATCTCATTCCCTTAATAATAAATTCTTTTGATAAACTTATGCTATTCCATATGTAAGATCCATGCAGATTTTCTCTAGTGATGAGGAATTCCTCTAGAGATTTGAAGCTATAGAGGTATTTTTTTTTGATGATCACATTCCATTCTTTATTTATCCCATGTATTCTCCAAAAAAAATTTGGCAAGAAGGGCTTTTTTAACATTTTTAATAGACCTCAAACCAAGCCCCCCAAGTTTTTTGGGTTTGTAAACACTTTCCCAAGCCACAAAACTTAGTCTTTTTTTATCTTCCACCCCTGACCACAAGATTATTTTCTGGATTTTTTCAATCATGATGGAAAATTTATGGGGGATTTTAAACAGACTCAAGGCATAAACTAGGATGTTTTGTAAAGTCAATTTCAAGAGTTGGACTTTCCCAAAATTGCTTAAAAGGACCCCTTTCCAACCTGCCAACTTATTGTTGAATCTGTCAATGATAGAATGCCATAAACTATCTGGCAGTTTAGAGCACAATGGTAATCCCAAATAATAAGAAGGAAGAATACCAGTACTGCATCCCAAAATATTTGAATTTTTTCTTTGTCTCTCAACAGGGGTATTGAGAAAGAATATTGAGCTCTTGTTCCAATTAATAAGTTGACCAGAGGCCGAAGTGTACATAGAAAGTGCTTTCTTCAAATTTATTGCTTCTTTAATAGAATAAGTCCCCATGATGAGGGTATCATCTATGAATTTCTCATGGGAGAAAAAATATCTTGCAGAAGATGGTTGGAGACCAGAGATTAAGCCTTCTCCCACAAATTTATTAATATACCTTCCCAGGCATTCTACCAAGATTGCAAAAGGATAGGGGATATGGGATCACCTTGTATTAAGCCTCTTATACATCTAAATAAATCAGAGGATCCCCTGTTAACAATAAAAGAAGAAGAAATAGTTGTGACCAATTTCATGATGATTTTAGTAACTCCCTTATCAAATCCAAGAGCATGAAGAACTTTTAGCAAAAAGTTCAAGTCCACCCTATCATACGCTTTTGAGAGATCCAACTTCATAAGGAAGCCTTTTTTCTTAAAAACCTCCAAGGAATCAATGTTTTCATGAGAAACAATGATTTATTCCAAGATTTTCCTTCCAGGAACAAAGCCATTCTGTTGGGGTTAAATAATCAAAGGCAAGATCAACAAAATCCTTGAAGTTAGGACTTTGGATATGAGTTTATACAAGGAATTACAGAGACTTATAGGTATGAAAGCATCAATCCTATTGGCTCCAGGATTTTTAGGAATCAAAATTAGAAAGGTCTCATTAAGTTCCCTAAGGAGGATTTTAGTTCCAAAATCTTTGACCGCTGCAAGCACATCTTTCCCTCAAATATCCCAGTACTGCTAAAATAAAACCATAGGAAAACCATCAGGGCCAGGAAACTTCTCACCTTCAAATGAGAAGACATCAATCTTTATTTCCTTATCTGAGGGGATAGCTTGAAGTCTAGAATTAGTTTTGGCATCAATTAGATATGGGATCGCAGAAAGGATTTTATCTTGATCTGAGAAGACTAGGTTATCTTCCTTGGTTATGAGAGAGGAAAAGTAGCTAAGCATTTCTTTTGTGATGTCCTCATCTTTCCTAATATTGTTACCTTTAGTAATCAAGCTATAAATTATGTTAACCACCTTATGCTTCATGGATGTCATTTGAATAAATCTTATGTTTTTGTCCCCTGCCCTAAGCGAGAGGGATCTTGACCTTTGTCTCCATAAATTCTCCTCTTTAGATATGATATTATGATAATCTGCCAGCAAGTTATTTTTAGTACTTTTGAGATCCTCGGAGAGACCCTCTTTCTGAATTTGATCTTGGATCTTCTTGATTTTAGTTTGCACCCTGATTTTGGATAGTAATATATCACCAAACACCTCCTTATTCCAGGTCTTAACTTTTATTTTGATAGTATTCAATTTTTTAGCATCTCTATACATGGCTCCTCCATCTAAATCATAATTCCACCATCCATCTATATTGTCCTTCAAATTGGGATGAGCCATCCACATATTTTCAAACTGAAAAAGGAACATTTTTCTTTCCAATCAAAGTGTTAGTAGTAAAAGAAATGGGGAAGTGATCAAAACCTATTCTCAACATAGAGGATAAAGAGCAAGAGTGCCTTGAGATCCAATTAGGAGAAATAAGAGTTCAATCAAGTTTTACCTGGATAAGATCCTTGCATGTTCTCCTATTAGACCAAGTATAAGAAATTCCCTCCAGCTCCACATCTGGAAAGGCTTCATCATTGATATAGTCCTTTAGGTTTGTTCTACTATCCATCTAGGAGGGGATAACTCTCATTTTTTCATCATCTTTAAGTGGGGAATTGAAGTCTCCAATAACCATCCAACTATTATCCTGATAATTCTTTCGAATATCTTTCAGACTTCGCCAAAAATTTTGTCTGCCATGTCTAGTATTTGGGGCATAAATGTTGATAATGTTCCAAGAGAAATTATCTCTTAAATTTGTCACTTTCACCAGGATTATATTCTTCTTAGTCTTCAAAAGGGTGCAATTATTAGTCTATTTATTCTAGTAGATAACCACCCCTCCTGATGCACCCTCTGAATCACAACCAAGGCTATCCCCATTTTCGATGGGCTGAAATTTTTCTACTTTTTTTCTTAGAATTTTAGTTTCTTGAAATAATAACATATCTGACTTATAGTCTCTAATAATATTTATAACAACATCCTATTTGTGAGGACTATTCAGTCCTCTAATATTCCAGAATATAATCTTCATTTATGATATGGGGAGCATGCCTATGGAATAGTTAGTTGGAAACCATCCGCAATGTTCTGCTTTGCTTCTTGTTCTCAAGCATTTTTGGCCAATTTTCTACCTCGGTCCTTTTTGGGAGTGCCCACATCTGCCTTCTATTGTCCTCTTCTTTGGACTCCTCCATGGGTTTGACCTTCATTTTTCTTGACAGATTTGGGAAAATAAGGTCCCTTATTCAGCATATTGCCTTTTTATGGAATTCCTTTGACTCTTCTTTCCATTAATCATTGTCCAGATGTCTTCTTGAATTTCTTCTTTCCATAAGTAAGATAATGGTGATAGAGGTTCGTCATATCCCCTATCAATAATCATTTCTCCATTCAGGTTACCCTCCTCTATATTTAACCCCTACTAGTTAGTTTCATTTATTGTCATCTCCTTATAGGATTCCTCAGCCCTTGATACTCGATACTCCATTTCTATTTCTTGAGAACCATATTTATCCAATTTCTTATTCTCAGAAACAATACCATGGATTTGAGTCTCATTCAATGGATTTTCCTTATCTTTGGGGTTGTTGGCCTCTGAGAAAGTCCCCTCAACCTCATCATTTATTTCCTTGTCATCTTTATGTACCTTCTAGAAGGATTTTGTATTGTTGATATTTTCCCTCTATTATTTTCTGGAGTCTTTCTTTTTCCCCTTTTCCTTTTGATGTTTCAATAGGCATTGTTTTGCCCAGTGTCCTACATTTTTGCATTAGAAGCATGCAAAAGGAATAAATTTGTATTCCACTAGCTGAACATATTTCCCCAACTTAGACATTATTTATATCACCTCAGGGAGGTCCGCATTTTGGTGGATGTTAATGCAAACTCCAGAATAAACTAGCCTTAATTTTGTTGTTGTCATGGGGTCAATAGACAAAATCTCTCCAAATGCTCCTTCTAGACTAGAAAATACATCCTCATGCCAGTATTCCAGAGGAAGGCCTAGGAACTAAACCCAAATAGGGGAAATTTCAAAGAGGTCTGCATTCAATTCAAGGTTCGTCGCCCACTTTTGCAGATCCAGGGATGACTTGTCGAACATCCATGGGCCTCCATAAATAACTATAGGCAAATCTTCCATGTTGGAGAAAACAAAGGAGAAGAATCCCTTCGGCATAGCTGTTATATCTACTTGGCCTTTAAGGCACCATTTCCTGCTAGCATAGGATCTAACCATATCAATGTTGGGTCTTGATCTAGTAAATTTACTCACCAGTGTTAATGCCATTAATGTTACAGTATGATCCACTAATGGGTCCAGAAGTAATATGCCAAAGATCCCCTTTTAGGGCTCAGAGAGATTATTGATACTTGGAAAGGATGACTTCCCTATGGGTTTCACCCTGGAAAGAGATGACCATCTTCCTTTACCCGGTGGCCTAGATGAAAACTTTCCAGCAGAAATGGAAAAGTTTGACTTACCATCTGACAAAGAATTTCAAGCCCACCACCTTGAGAAGGAACATCATCTGGATCCTTTTCCTCTTTTGAATCCTTTGTGGAGCCCTCGCATGACATTCTTCCACACTTCTACAACTTGCCTGCGCCATTTCCTGATGGAGTCCTTCCATTATCAAGATTCCTTCCCTCGGTAGAATTTGAATTCAAACCTCCTCCCAAACTCCCACTCTCCCCCCTGCTCGCCATCATGATCCAAAAATTTATATTTATTATCAAACTCCCACTCTCCCACCTGCTCTGATATGTAGGATGAGTTTGGATAAGTACCCAAAGAGATGTCCTGGCTGGAGTAGCATGTAATTATTCTACTAAATCATACTATTTTCCAAGATTAGGGGGAGAAGAGGTGCTAGAGGAAGTACAAGTTGAGAAGTTGGAAGAGGGTTAGACATAACTAGACTGGTAGGTTGAATATTGCTTCTTGTGCAATAAGTATGAGCAACCGCTTGATAATTGTTAATAAACTTGAAAGGACTTTTTTATTTTCTCTTTACAGTTATGATTGGTTTGTTAGGAGTTTGAAAGGAATATTTCCCACTACAACCTTTAAAAACAATTACAGGCTTATTTTTTGGTTGAGTATTATGTTGAGAAAGGTGAACAACTATCTTTGGTTTTTCAACATTGTTAATATAGCCACTCATATGAAGCAAATTAAGCAATTTTTGGCAAAGGGGTGGTCTAGGAGTCATAGAGAAAGACTAAATAGAGATGAAGTCATCCAAAGCTTCATCTATCATATATCAAAGTCATCACTACTAAATGACTCATCAAAGGCTCTAAAATATTTCATAAAGAAATCATACATTATAAGAGAAAATAAGGAAAATTAAAAATGTAATATGATTTTCTTTTGTTTTTTGTTTTTTTGTTTTTTCTAAAATGTAATGAAATGTAACTAAACAGATAAAAATACAATATCTTTGTTCTTTTTATGATTTTTTAATACACACACATGCAAGATCTAAGTAACCAAGACAAAAGGTAATATGTGTAAAGGAGACGAGTTCACCAAAATGTGTAATATGAAATGGTAAGAAATGAAAAGGGGGTATTGCTCAATCTTTAACACACATTGGAACATGAAACCACCTCAAGACAAATTAGATTAGCACAACCTAATGGGAGGGATACTAATTTAATATTTTTTCTCTCGGTATTTCCATTCCTTTTTTGCTTAAAATTAAGAAGGAGAGGAATGGTATTGATATACAAAAGACTAAATGAGACAATATCTGAAGTAATCTAGATAAAAATTGGTTGTAAAAGAGAATACAAAAGAATTCGAGTGGACCTAGAAATTAAATAGAAGTGAGACTTCAGATCTAAATTCTTGATTGTCAAAATCTTGAAAAGACCTGTAACTACAAAAGTGACATTTCGAGACCTGAATCTACTTGTGTTTATAATTTCACTAAATACTAGAGGGAAAAAATACAAAACTCATTTTGTACCCAGGTACAAAATACCAAAACCATTCTATACCCTATGTTTTCTACCAAGAAAAATTGCAGACAGTTTGTCTCAGTCCTGGGATGGATTTAATGTTTTGACAGTTGAATCTAGGGTCTTCTACACATGTAAAGTTGAGATTTGTGTGTGGTTTTCTATATAGGGTTTTGCCTTATTCAACCCCTCATTTTGGTGATTCCCACCTCTACAAATAGTCAAATATGACAAAGATAAAGTATGTGGTGCTCGTAAATCTAGAGTATGTCTAAATGAATATGAGCTAAAATGCATAAATGTAATGATAAGATCTACCCTAGTGTGATGGACTAAACCCTAAATGAAAATGAAATCAATGTGTGATTGAGAGCATGCAAATACATATAGATCTAAAGCTCAAAAATATAGATATGAAGAAAACAAGAAACCATACCCAATTCCTAAGAGGAAGAGTACAAGCCAATTGTTATTTGGTGAACTCCTAATCATCATCATAAACCTTTTGTAACTCCATGATGTTGAAAATATGTTGAATGATTGAATACTTGAAAAAGGGTTAATTGCATGATTACTAGATAAAAGAATTGATGCAGCCTTAATTCACAGGTCCTTACTGTTGATATTAGGGAAATGAACAACTAAGAGGGGGGTAAATTAGTTGTTCCCTATAATGCAAATCTCAAAAACCCTACAACCTTTTAAACCCCTTTAGCAAAGAAACTTATTAAGCATATAACACTAATATTCAGATCTAATTTTGTAATCAAATAATAAGCATGAAACCAATAAATCTGAAAACACATACACAATTCTTGACACTAGATTTTTATTATGGAAACCATGTTAGGAAAAATCTACAATGGGGTTGTTTACCCATAATAAGTAAATACCTTGTTAGAAGTAAAAACTTATTACAATATATATGGGGAATGCACTTGCATTTAGGCTCACTGCTCAAAAGAAAATCCTTGGGCTACAACCCTAAGGAAGGCTCACTTCCTTATAGATTTGATTGCTACAATGATTGATTAGACTCCAATCTGATAGGATTTTTGTGAACAGTTGAGAATGACAACCCCAATGTCTAATTACAATTCCTTAGAAGCATACTTTGCTGATCTTTATTCAACCTCTTATTGAAATGCATATGATTTCACTAAATCAGGCTCTCCCTTTTCTAGCCACCTCTGACATCTACATCCATGATCTGCAACTTAAAATTACCCTAATTCTTCATCTTACAACAAGAACTAGGTTAGAAGAACCTAATTCACCATCTCTTTTAATCTACAGGCCAAATCTCTTGATTTGAATTCATCTATAATCGCTTAATGTTGACCAAAAACTATAACCACCTCCTAGAGATCATAAAGTTTTGTGATAACACATTTTGTACTTGTGCAACATGATTTACTAACTAGTTCAGCCAAGAATAAATGATACAAATGAAAATATTATCATTGACCAAAAATTCAACCAATCAGGTCCTTCTGATCCATGTGGATTGCTAACTCATCAAGCACATACTTTTAGAACATCATGAATAACACATTGTCATCTAAATCCATTCCAGCCATTGGATTTAGTCACTCTTCTTTACTGAACCTTAAGAGCACTTTTTGCAAGGCTCTGAGACAACAATAATATGATATGCAGACCTCTAAAGTATAAACCCTCTGAGTTGAGTATACCTGAGTATGTCCTAGAAACATAGCTAAATGCGCTTTAGCAAATGTTTACTCTATTGATTACACTGGACCTTTTTCTGGCTTCCTATTAACACTAACTATCACCTTTTCTACTAGTCAACTTCTATAACATGTTTACCTGTCCAAATCTTCATGAAACACTTTGAAAAATTTGGGTGAACATGGTAAACACCTTCAACAACCTTCTTCTACATGTGTGGACCCATATATTTCATATCTAATTCTTAATAGACCTTTGAACACTCTGCTCCACTAGCTAACCTGCAACAACTTAGTTAGCAGCAACTATTCTATTCTTCTGGTCACTTCCTCTGATCAATTCCACTTCTATGTTGACATCAATGCCAACACATTCATCTTCCAAATTTTTCATTATTCCAACAATTTCCCCCTTTGGAATTTATGGCAACATGTGTTGTGAAAAATAAGTAAGACAATCATAAACCAAATATCTTACTCCTAGAAAGATAATCAACAGTACTATTGACAATATCCTTCATTATCTTTCAGAGTCTCTCTAATTATTCTTTTTCTACCCCTAGGAACATGCTTGACTTGGTTCCAATTAGATTACATACTCTTCTCTTCATCAAATTCTTCCCCTTGGATATGTACTCTTCTCCTTAGCTAAATCTCATCTTTTGGTACAACAATCTGTACTTCTTTTTCACATGCTCTTCGCCCCCTTTGACATCAATGAAAAAGTCTTGTTAACTGTTGTTATGAAATTATCCTTGTCAAATAAATTCCATCTTCCTTTTCCTCTTCATCTTCTATAACATCATCATTTTTCTTTGCACATACACATTCATGTGACATCCATACACTGATCAAGCACTTAGCTTCCTGATTTTGCACTCTCTTATAATATCCTACAAAAATTCTCTCTTACCATGCTCACTACTCCCTCTGAGTGGTAGCCTCTATACACCAATCCATCTTTGATGATATTTTCATTTGGCTCATCTGGACTGATGCATCTTAGTTTTGAGTAGGAGGAGAAAGTCCTTTTGACTTACCTTTGGATCTTACTAATGTAGATCCCATTTCTGAAATCTCTTTGTTCTTCTTTCTTCTTGTCCTCTTCTTGTGCTTCTTCTCCTCTTCTCCTTCCCTTTTTTTATTTTTCTTTCTTTCTACTCTTGGCACTCTTCTGCAATCTCATGTTTGGTCCTTTAGTGTCACCTTTTTCATCCTTCTTGCTTCTACAATTTCATTAATAACTTCAGATATATTGCAACTAATTTGTAGTACCACACTCTATTTGTTCTTACCTTTCCTTTTAGTAGTACATTGTCTTGCAATATGACCATACTTTTTGCAAAAAAAACATCTAACTTTGTCATCTTTAACAACATTAGTCATCTTTTTCATACTACTACATTTGCTTGGATCATGATCATCCCTTCTGCAGTACAAACAAATATTTTTCTTCCTACAATCCACTTCCTTGTGTCCAATCTCATTGCAAACAAGGCACTTACATCTGCACTTTTTACCCTTCCTTGTTTATGTCTTCTTGATCTTCTTCTTCTTATTTGAGTTAAACTTTCTAGACTTAGAGCTTTCTCCTTCCTCTAATCCAATATCATTATTATTCATTGACCTTCTCTGAAGTAGCAATGTCTCAAGTTTAGTTGAACTCATCTTGAGCTTGTTTTTGAAATCATTTGCTATTATAAGCTCCTCTTCCATTTCTCTAACCCACTGGTCATCTATTCCATCTATGTAGACTTCTTTGGCTTCAATTTCAAAGATTAGAAAGATTTTAGCTTCATTCTTTGGTGTCCTTGGATTCACTTATGACTCTTGAGTTAACTCATCTTCTTCATTCTTGTTCACATATGTAGAGTCTCTTTTGTTCATTCTCCAACTTATTCAACCTTTGGAAACATGTTGAGGTGAGTTTCATTTGAAACACACAATGAATTCCTATTTACTTTCTTCATCTTGTTTGGTAACACATTGACTTGCAATATGACCGGATCTTCTACACACAAAACATTTGATCTTTCTTATATTTGAAATGATTCTTTTGATTCTCGTATCACTACTTGTTCTCAAATAATTCCATGTGAAAACCATTCTTATTCTACAATGTATAGCCTTATGACCAAAAATTCCAAAAATAAAGCAATTACCTTTAAATTTGAGGATATTGAATTCTCTCACTAGTTTTGTCTATTTCTTATGATACTTTAACTTGTTATCTTGAGCACATACAACCTCTTTATGGCTCACAGGTTCAAGATTCTTCTTGATTTTAGACTTTTCTTGAATGACAAGACTAGGCATATGACTTCTCTTTTTAGTATCTACTTTAGCTTCTATTATTTCTATTAGAGTTGTCTTCATCAGACCAATTCTAGTTTGTTCTTTACTTTGTTTTCTCTCCTGAATGCACTGAATCTAATTCTAAGATGAACTTGTTAATCCTTGAATTGTGTTGGTACTTTGATCATCTCTACAGAAACAAGTCTATCCTTTATCACCCTGAGTAATCATATATTTTTCTCCATCATTATTCAGATGAAAGACTTTATTCTTGTTCTTGAATCCTGATCCAACTTCACTTCCATAATTATTCAGAATCTTGCATCCCTCTATACTAAAATATAGAGTACAACCTTTCTCAACTAATTGACCAACACTGGGAAGATTATGTGTCAATCATTCAACATGTATCCCATCATCTGTTGTATTTTTTCATCCAAGTAAATAGTACCTATGCCCTTGATTTTTTCTCCAGTGTTGTCTCCTCATCTAACAATCGCACCAGCATATTCTTCATGCTTTATGAATTTGTTTATATCACCAGTCATGTGGTGTGAACAACCACTATCTATTAGCCAGTCATTTCTTCTATCCAATTGTGAAACTAATGCTTTCACTTCTTCAATATCACAACCGGCTAGGCCATTTTTTATAGAGTTCTTTTCAATGATATCATTCTCACCAATACTAGGCTTTAAATATTCATTTTCAACAACATTCCAAATAGTAGTATCTGGTATAGATTCCTCAAAGATAGTCCCCTCAGCAACATTAGTATCAGAAAACATAAGGTTTTCAACATAATTACATGCAAAAACATTATTAGTAGGAACATCTTTAGATATGTTCTTCTCATCACTACTACTAGTATGAGTATCAAGCACAAGACCTTCAATAGAAATGCAATTAGCATGATCATTCAGTACAAAATCTTCAACTAAAAAATTGGTCATGGAATCTTCAGAAATGTTTTTGGTAGAAACACTAACCATAGAAGCTTTACCAATACTATCAATAGGTATATCAACCATAGGATCTTTAGCAACATCATCAGTAAAGACTTTAGACAAAATATTTGTAGACTTTCCCTTGTTCTCCATGCAAGCAACAAAAATAATTTCATCTTCACTCTAAACATTATCAGACTCATTATCAGTGATACCTTCATCATCATCAACATAATAACACTTTTCCTCAAATATTGACCTATTTGACTTGAACTTAGAAGCCCTCTCCAAACATATAGAAGCAAAATGTCCTATTTTATTACATGAAAATAATTTAAGGGGCATCTTTCCTTTATACTTACCTAGTCCTTTAGGTATCCTTTATGCAATTAGTGCTTCCAACTCTTGAAGTTATCTCTCTTCTTCTTCAAGCTCTCTGATCTCTTGTTCATACTTTGATACTCTCCTTATGGATCTCTCACCCTGATTAGATCTATGCATGCCTCTTTCATATATAGTGGATTTGAAATTAGTTTCAACCTTAGTAAAATAATCACCAAATTCTCTCATTTCAAATGCAGACAACTTACCAACCAAAGTATATCTTGTGACAGTGGCAACAGTCTTGATTTATTCAATTGCAGCAACCTTGGTTTTGTAAGAAAAAGGCAGTGATCTTCGTACCTTGGAAACAATCTCATTTTCATCCAATGTTCCACTAGCACATATGATTCCACAAACTAGCTCATTAATGTTTTTCATGTAGGAGACAATGTTCTCATCTTCAGTTCTTCATACTTTCCTTTCAAGCTTTGCAACTTTGCTTGCTTTATATGTACATCACCTTTATGTAGAGTCTCTAACTAGGTCCAGATCTGATGGGAAATCTCTAGCTCCGTGACATTTGTGTACTCCCTATATGATAGGTCACTTAGTAATTCTTCCTTTCCTCTCATATTATATTCAAATTATTTATTCTCATTAGTTGAGGTCGTGAATAGATTTGCAGGAGGAGTATAAGATTTCTTTCTAATATTCCAGTATTCCTTGCCTATGCACCTCATATGTTTAATCATCCTTCCTTTCCATATAGTGTAGTTGGTGCCTTCAAACCTTGTACTTTCCTTTCTATATGTTTTCATAGTGGATCTACCTCAAGCTTTCTAAGATTCCTTCAAGGGACCAAATCTTTGATACCAATTGTTGATAGTATGGAAATGACCAACTAAGAGGGGGGTGTATTAGTTGTTCCCTATTATCCAAATCTCAAAAATTGTACAACCTTCTAAACCCCTTTAGAAAATCAACTTATCAGGCATACAACCCTAATGTTCAGATATAATTATGTAATCAAATAATAAGCATGAAATCAATAAATATGAAACACATACACAATTCTTGAAACTATATTTTTATCGTGGAAACCTTGTTAGGGAAAAACCATGGTGGGGATATTTACCCACAATCAGTAAATACATTGTCAAAAGTAAAAACTTATTACAATATAAATGGGGATTGCACTTGCATTCAGGCCCACTGCCTAGAGCTCACTGCTCTAATGAAAAGCCTCAGGCTACAACCCTGAGGAAGGCTTACTGCCTTAAGAATTTGATCACTACAATGATCTATTAGACTCTAATATGATAGGATTTTGTGAACTAAAGAGAATGACAACCCCAATTTCTTATTATAGTTTCTTATAAGCACAATTTTCAGATATTTTTTCAACCTCTTGTTGAAACAATTCTAATTTCATTGAATCAGGCTCTCCCTTTTCTAGCCACATTTGAAATCTACATCTACAATCCACAGCTTGAATTTTTCCTAATTCTTCATGTTATACCAAGAACTAGGCCAATGAAACCTAATTCATCATCTCTTCCAATTCATGGGCCAAATCTCTTGATTTGAATTCATCTATATGACCCCTTAATCTTGACTACTAACTATAACCACCTCCTCAAGATCACAAAACTTCATGATAGCATATTTTGTAGTTGTGTAACACAATTTACCAACTAGTTCAGCTAAGAACAAATGATACATATAAAAATATTATCATTGACTGAAAATTCAACCAGTAAGGTCCTTTCAATCTACATGGATCACCAACTCATCAAGACCATACTTTAATAACATCCTACAACATCATGAATAGAACAGTGTAATCTAAATTCATTCCAGCCATTGGATTTCATCACTCTTCTTTTCTAAACCTCAAGAACACTGTCTGCAAGGCTTTGAGACAACAAAAATATACTATTGGAACCTATGAAGTATAAACCCTATGATTTGAGTGTACCTAAGTATGTCCCAAATACACTCCTAAGTGTGCTCCAAGAAATTTTTACTCTATTGACCACACTGAACCTTTTTTTGGCTTCTTGTTAACACTGACTCTCACCTTTTCTGTCAATCAACTTTTGTAACATGTTTACCTATCCAAATGTTCATGAAACAATTTGAAACTTTGGGTGAATATGGTAAACACCTTCAACAACCTTCTTCTACATGTGTGACTCCATATCTGTCATATCTGCTTCTCACCAGACCTTTGAAGACTCTTCTCCATTGGCTAACCTACAAAATTTAAGTTAGTAACAACCAATCTATTCTTCTAATCACTTCCTCTAATCAATTCCTCTACTATGTTGACATCAATGCCAACACATTCATCTTCCAAATTTTCCATTATGCCAAAACTTACTTTGTGGGATGTTTTCAAGTTGGGGCTCCAACCTTATAATTATTTTCATCATGCCAAAATGAAGTGTGAGGGTTGCCCTTATACAAATATGGGATATAGAATCAAGGGATTTGATTGTAAATAAAAATTCCCTTCTAAAACACTGAGACAGGGACCCAATTGGAATTTGGGCACAAAAGTCAAGGTATATAATGACAAAATTGTTTTGTACCCAAGGAGAGAAGGCAAAATTCATTCTCTCCCCCACCTTAATCAAGCCCAAATTTGAACTATGGGTCCCATAAAGTCAAGGGATGTGAGATTTCATCAAACATCTAGTTTTGAGGTCGGAAAAAGATACTAAGACCGCAAAATGGTCAAATAGGGCCAATGAGATTAAATGAATTATTTGATTGGAATAAAAATAGAGGAGCACACTTAAAAATAAGGGCTTACCTTGATTTTGAGAAATATTAAAGGAATAGAGGAGCCATATTTGATTTTAGGCACTCATTAAGTACAATTATGAAGTCCTATAATGCAAACTATAATGAAAACACACTAAGGTAGGTGCTAAACAATCTTGAAATTGTACACCACTTAGGTGCTTATAATTTATGATGGTACAAGTAGTAACAAGATCAAGCTTATCTTGTTGAGCCCAACTTTGAGTAGTATCTTTTTACCCTTCACCCTTCTTGTGATGGACGTAATAGCTAAATCCCTTTAGTGTGAAGATTTAAAACAACCTAGAAAAAAATTTACAAAAATAAATGTTGGAAATAATCAAGACTAACCAAGTTACTGAGAGGGGAGGGGTGAATCAGTAACTCTTAAAAATTTAAGTCATTTCAAAACTTGTATATATTTAACCATTCATTCATCTAATCTACTGCAAGCATGAAAATATAATCATTCATAACACATAAACACAAAGATTTGGTGACCCAGAAACCTTCCAAATAGAAAGTAAAACTGGGGT
>MU224239.1:521402-532556 GCA_018584345.1 Thuja plicata
TGATTCAACTGTTAGGATGAAATAGTAGATCTTGACTTACAACTTTATTGCTGATAAGATCCTTTGAATACTGATCACCTTCTGTGATAGATATGGCAATTCTGCTCCTTTACTGACCTTGTGAAAAATGCTCTGCTCTACTGCTGTTTTTTGCCTTGTTACAGTCTCTGCTTATTACTCTTATTTCACTTTTTCACACTTCAAATGGTATAATACATTACATAGATATATCGTTCCCATAATTACAATTTACAAGGTCGGCCAAATACAAATAAATAAAATAAGATAAACTTATTCCTGAGTCGGCCTTTCATAAGTAAACAAAATATTACTGAGTCGGTAGAAGCTTAGGTTCCTCAAGCTGGCTCGGTGATCTTCTGATACTCGGCATCCACTACAATACTCAGCATTGTCATGCTCTCGGTAAGAGTAGAAGCTCGGTCCATACTAGTCCCGAAGTGTAGCTTGGAACTCGGTAGTCGTTGGTGACTCGGTAGCTATAGTGTCACTCGGTAACCTCTGGTGACTCGGTAGTAACTGACTTCTCGGTTGGCTTCGACTTATGACTCGGTAGTTATGGTGAAGCTCGGTGACTACCGTCTGCTCAGTACATGTTGCTCTTCTCGGTAAACACAGCTGAACTGTTCATATGCTCGGTGACCACTGTTCTGCTCGGTTTGAAATGTTTAACCGCTGAGCTTTACAAAGTGATTACTGAATGCTCGGTATAAGCTATGGACTGAGTGATGAGCTCAGTAAGCATTCAGAATCGAATAAGTGTTTTCACTGATGACAAATATAACATAATTCCAACAATAAAGACACTAGACTTTAAATGAAAGTGTGAGGCTTTTGAATGTGTTTTTGTCCCCAGTAGAGTTGCCAAAAAATGTTGGCTAAATATTTTGTAAGTGGTCGTAGATACACTACTTACAAAATGGAATATTTTGACACAATATGTGAGATGTAATCTCTCCTCTCAACTAAGGGGAGTTACCCTTCTTATTTTTGTTGAATCAACTAAATTTAACAATAAATTTAAACTAATCTAATATTGGGTGTTCACATATCACTTCCTCTCTATTTTTGAAGGATTTCCACTTTCATAAATATGCACTCTACAAACTTGAGACTCTTTACAACTTCACTTCTAAGCACTAATTGGAGCAATAATGCCAATAATCTTAAGACTAACTGAAATATTATCCTTAAGTGTACTGGTAAAATATTAACTAAGGAATGTACATAAGATCAAAGACTCATACATTATCCTAAAATGATTTAAAGGATGAGGCAACAATATGTTTAGCACAAAATATTTTACATATAAAACTTCCTTTATAATTTCTATATAACAAAGAATCATAGGTCAAGGACTATGTATTGACTTCTACGTAAATCAAATTGAAAACTACGACACAAATTCCATATGAAATCATATTTAAATATGTCCTTATAATAGCACAAATAACTCATACACTTTCTCAATAAATTCAAGGTAATGCCACTATTGTGATGCTATAACACAACAACAATATAACAAGCTCCTCCAATGTAAAGATTGAAAACAGTTGCACTTTTATTTACTTTGAAATTGACTTGCACAAACAAAAGTGAAGTTTTTTTTTTGTAAAATTCCAATAGAGTTTACTTGCAATGCATAAACATGTTTACTTACAATGAGCCCTCTTATATTTATAGAAGAGAGGCTGAGAGAAAAGGGTGGAAAACTAACTATCTATTGTTGACTTGTTCAACATTAGAGTCCTATGTAAAGTGATTACATGTAATGAGACTATGTGCAATTGCAATTCTTTTCTTTATATGTGACATTATATATGCAATTGCAATTTTTTACTTTACATGTAACTATTCAAAACTAAACTACATAATGTAAATCTAATTTTTTACAAAGCATAATAAATTTGACTAAGTGCTTAGAGGAACTTTTCATTCTTCTCCATTATGTGTCACAAAATCCTGGAACCTGCAAATTCTTTCTTGTACTTCACCAAGATTTGATGCACCTATGTTCTTTGCAATAAGAGTCAGTTTGATTATTGCATTGCAACACCTATAAATTATTGTTCCATTTTCCTCAAGAATATCCTTGAGTTAATAGAAAAAACACTAATACCCCATGAGCTTGGAAAGGTAATTTAGTGTGAGATGACATGCCTCAAGACCTTGATGAATGACTCTTTAAAGTTATGAAATTATGCCATCTTCTGAAATCAACTCTTGATTATCATTTATCAATCTGCATGACATTTCTTTGAACTTGGAAAAGATTTCATGTTCCTTCTCTGTACAAGTTTCAAGCGTTGCTTCCACATTTGTGAAAAATCCTTCAATGACTTGGCCTTTGTTTACCAATAGTTCCTTATACTCAATTTCTTCTCATGAGAAGGGATGACTCCATTCTTGCAAAGCATCTCTAGTTTTAAATCTGAAAACTTGTTCCGGATTTCCAAATAGTTTTCAAGAGACTCTAGGTCTTGACTGAAAGTTTCAAGAACCTCATTTAGCTTGGATTTCATTGTTCTTGCACATGTTAAAACCAAGAGTGCTTTTCTTATCAAATCTATCCCCTATATCATTATCCTATCAACCCACACATTGATGGTTTTAGTCATTTACCTAGCTCTCTCAACCTACCTAATGGACTACTCTGCAATGGAATATTCCAATGGATCAACCCGCTCTAAAGATCTGCTAATCTTTCAAATCACTACTATGAGAAACTCATTCTATTCTTTCAACTGGTCCTTCTTTTTTATCTCATAACATTCATGTGCTAGCATTGATATTGATTTTTGGGCATCATTGATTATATGATTATGTGTTTGCTTGCCCAAATCGAATCTTATATTGACAACAAGTTCCTCCAAGACAATGATTGAAAACACTATGGCTTTTATTTAATTTGAAATCAGCTTGCACAAACAAAAGAAAAGTTTATATTTTGCACAATTCCAACAGAGTTTACTTGGAATGCATAAAGATGTTTATTTGCAATGAGCCCTCTTGTATTTATAGAAGAGAGGCTGAGAGAAAAAGGTGGAAAACTAACTACCTATTGTTGACTTATTCAACATTATAGTCGTGTGTGATGTGCTTACATGTAATGAGACTATGTGCAATTGCAATTTGTACTTTACATGTGACATTGCATATGCAATTACAATTTTATGGTTTACATGTAACTTGCTACAACTAAACTACAAAATGCAAATCTAAACTTCTAAAAGTCATAAGAAATTTGACTAAGTTCTTAGAGGAACTTTTCATTTTTCTCTATTATGTGTCACAAAATCCTAAAACCTACAAATTATTTCTTGTACTTCGCCAGGATTTGGCACACCTATGTTTTTTTAAATAACAATTATTTTGATTATTGCATTGGAACACCTGGAAATTATTGTTCCATTTTCCTCAAGAATGCCTTGGAGAAGATCAAGAAAAAACTAATGATCGGTCAGCTTGTTAAGGGAATTCGGTGTGAAATGATCTACCTCAAGACCTTGATAAATCACACATTGAAGTTTTGAAATTATTTCATCTTCTGAAATCAGCTCTTGATTATCATTTATCAATATTGATGACATTTCTTTGAACTAAGAACTAATTTCATGTTCCTTCTCAGTACAAGTTTCAAGCATTTCTTCCACATTTGTGACCAAACATTTAATGAATTGGCCTCTATTTACCAATAGATCCTTATACTCAATTTACTTCTCACGAGAAGGGATGACTCTATTCTCGCAAAGCATCTCTATTTTTAAAAATGAAAACTTGTTCCAAATTTCCAAATCCTTTTCAATAGACTCCAAGTCTTGACTAAAAGTTACAAGAACCTCATTTAGCCTAGATTCCATTAATTTTTCTTTCACATGTTAAAATCTAGAGTACTTTTCTTATCGACTCTATCCCCTATACCATCAATCTATCAACCCACACATTAATGGTTGTAGTCATTTCCCTGCCTCTCTCAACCTACCTAATAGACCACTCTGCAACGAAAGATGCCAATGGATCAACCAGCTCTAAAGATCTAGTAATCTTTCAAAATATTGTTATGAGCAACTCATTCTATTCTTTCATTTGGTCCTTCTTTTGAGCTCATCACATTTTTGTGCCAGCATTGATATTGATTCTTGGGAATCAATGATTATGTGTTTCTTTCAATGACCATTTAATTGGGGGAAATTTTTTAGTTGCAACTCGTGCTTCCTCATACTCTGGATCTAGTATGTCTACATCATCTTCCATTCCATCTTGAATGTTAACAAGATCCATATCAATGATTTTTTCAAGGAATATTCTACAATAATCCATTCTCTTAATGTCCTTATCTGTACGAAATTCTATCCAAACATCTTCAATATAATGGACATGAGTGAAAGACCTCTTAATCTTGGCATTCATGCCTCAGTAGTCAGAATCACCTCTAGTTTTAAACTTCTTTAGCTTAATTTCCTACAATTTAGTTTCCATAGCCTTTTCCTTTACAATAGAAGTAACTGAATATCACCAAGGGATGCTAGGTGGAAATTACAAATCTGATTTTATGTGTTTCAAACTACTTGGCATGTACATACATCTGTTGTCTTGTCAACTCCATTAAAACAATCTTGTCAGTTGGGTACCTTGGCAACATGTATGGGTGATCATCAAAGCACCTGACTCTCATGTAAGTGAAAGTCAAGAATTGTAGGATCATGCGACCATATTCATTCACCTTTCTCTATGCCACCTCTTAAACCCTTCTATTCTCAAGTGTTCCATTAAACAAGCACATCAAGCTACCAAAGAATGCATCTTTCAATCTGCAGTAATGATGTCTCCCTATGTCCATGGGTAATTGGCTGAAGTATCTCCATACTGGAAATTTACTCCTGTCCTCATCATAGGAAAGTCTTCACAATGCTCAGAAAGATGCAACAATATAGACAAGATAGGAACTCATGAAAATTTTTAGAGTACTAGATACTTCTAAAAATTGTTGAATCAAAGAGTCACTAATTAACTCTGCCCAGAATATATGTTTCTTCCCCTTCTTGACGATAGAAATATATTGAAACATACATGGCTAAAAAATATTGGCTTTCTTTAGTCCCCACATCCTTCTTAGGAGAGTGATCATGTCATTGATCTCCTCCTTTAACTTGGTTTTGTATAGTATTGCAGGCCATCGGGTTGAAATCGAGTGCCTCAATTCGAAAAACCGTATAGTATGGATTTCCCTTTTTCAATCATCTTCCATTTTGTTGTAATAATATAAATACTTTTCATGATAAATGATTATATTCACAAGAGTAGAAGGAACATGGAAAATTTTGTCAATGACCTCTTCATCCATCTTCATGATTATTTTACCATTTTCTTCTTTGACTATTTGGGTTTCTTTATCAAAGTGTGATGTGCATGTCATCACAAACTCGGGTTCTAGTACCACTATAGGAAAATTTGAGAGCATGTGAACATGACTCTTGAGGAGTTTCTTCATTTCATCTATTGGCTTCACTACCTCTGTGCTTTAAATGAAGTCAAACATATCCACGTGCACAGCCATTGTATCTTTGATCTCATCTATGTTTGAGACCACTGAAGTAGGAATGATGAAATTCTAATATTTGTGAAACTTAAATTTCATTCTTTTCTCAGGCATGGTGGTTGGCTCTTTTGATATTGGATTAGCACCTGTAGCAATAAGATGAAAAGACCAAAATAGCATAATGTCAAGCTATTTTGATGCTAGTTCCATATTATTCTTAATACTCTGATTTTGAAACTAAGTAGATCATGTGTGCTAACAAGGCTTTAAACAGGGTTGAAGCGAAAATTTTTCTTTTTGTGAGCCATAGTTGTAATTCAAGGATTTTGGAGTGCATTGCAGGTGAAGGTGCAAGTTTTGTTCAACTTGTAAAATTTTATGTAGTTGGTGTAAAAATTTCCTACTTCAAGGGAAAAACACAAATTCTTAAATAAAATCAAGGATTTTGGACCCAACTGCACTTAGGATTGCATGTGTAGTTCAACTTCCAATCAGGTCAAAAATCCATGATTGCTCTTGTATTTGGAATTTTCAAAAGGGTAAACTTGTGTATGGTTGGGGTTTTCAGATGTGATTTCACATTTGACTACATGTAACAAAATGTGTAATCGATGTGAAAACCCCAAATTGTAAATGATAGGTATGGATATTTTAGGGGTGATTACAATTAAAATTACATATAACAATACATGTAATGGGTACTAAAACTCCCTATTTGTGAACAAGGTAAGTATGTTCAAACAAAATTTAATCAAGGATTTGAGCTATGATTGCATATTACATTGCATAAATCATTACATGTAATGGGTACAAAAATCTATGATTTTGCAAAGGCAAATACAAAGAGAACAAATATTCTAATTCTTTTAGAGACTAAGTTTTGAAGTATACAATCAAGGAAAAAATCCTCACATGTAATATACAATGTATATACAAGTTTTCTTGACAAACGAAATGAAGAATATCGTTATATTGAAAGGCATATATCTCAATTGTCTATTACAACTACAAAAGAGTTCACAATCTATGTTTTTACCGAGTTAAGACCATTCTCATATTTCAGGAAACACTCAACAAGTGTTTTTAAAAATAGAAATCATACTTCATTTTAATAATATGTGACTTTCATGGAGTTTATAAAGGTATAAAGTAGAAATTCAAGCTAGGAAAAGCAATTAATAAGAGTCGTTTATGAAAGAAATGTTGCTTATTTGCAGGAAAAGCTTAAAATGCCCTAACACAGAGTAGAAATAAAGAAACATATTGAAAATTACCAGAAAACAAAAATGACCATGGAAACATATAAAACATTCATTTTTACCAAAATGACATATATAAAACCTAATGTAGAGCTTGAAAATGGAAAAAATGGAAAAAATGGAAAAATGACTATGATTATGATTATAGAATATAAGACTATGAATTAAATCAAAAGTGACTATGAATAGTTGCATACCTATTTCTAGGGAATGGAAAGTTTTCAAGAAGATATTTTGAGCCAAAAACATGAATCCCAAAGTGCAGAGATAATGAGGAATTCCAAGCTTGCCATATATGTTGTGAATCACGAAGTGATGATGGGAAGAATATAAAGGAGAAAATAAATCAACCAAACCATGAGACGCGGTGTTAATAGCTTGTCATTCATAACTTGGTGCTTTGTGAACTCTGAGTTTCAAACTTGGCGCTATTAAGTCATTTTTAATAAACAATAACATGTGATGCATTGAAAAATACCTGACCATAGTGTATTTCAGGGTTTTTGATTATATGATTTACACACTTCAATGCATGCAATTGACTAAAAAAGGTCCAACTTAATTTATTTAAATATTTTCCTTATCAATCACATATTATATTACATGCATATAATAGTGTAGTGGCGATAAAAATATCGACTCTCTTATATATTTTAGAGTTTTTAATAATATATTACCAATATTATATGTAGAATATGTAATAGAGATTTAAAATCCCAACATTCCTTAGGAAAATAAAAACAACTTAACTAAAAATCTATAAAAATAAAAGAAAATAGAATGAAAAAATACTAATTTAAATGAAAGCATTAACGAAAATAAATGACTTATTTTCAAAAATATTTATAAAACTCCTTAGAGTATATCCATGCTTTTTTAATTGAAATATTGAATAAATAATTTCATGGGGTTGTTGTTAATTTCAATAAAATGAAATTAGCAAATAATAAAGAATTCAATCCATATGCTAGTTAAAATGGTGCTCTGCCTTGCATTTTCATTTTTGGAAAACTCACATGCAAACTTTAGAAGGAACTGTGTGAAAGGTTATGGGGGTTGAGCTCCCCCTCCACAGATTTGATTGGAACTGGACTGGAAATTGGTTAAAAGAAATAAATCATTGAAGGTTAAAAGGGCAACGGTCGCGCTAAGTAGATTGGAAAGGGGACAAAATGATACCAGGGTTTCTAAAATTTGGGCTATCCCAATTGCATCTAGGACCCCTGAATTCACATATGTTGCTAATCACATAACATTGGATAAGCAAAATCCTCCTCCTCCTCCCTTCACCAGGTGATTTTGATCATACTCAAATTCTCAACAAAGCACCACTATGAATAACAAATTCCAATCATTATAAGAGAATGTGGAGGGTTTCTTAAAACCGGCCCCCAAGGAAAATAATTTTCAGAAAAAATCCTAGCTTTAGGGTTGGTAATTCGGCTCCTCACTGAATATCGCCCTCCAATAACCCTAGGCACAGGAAAATTGTTCCATGTTATAATCAAAGGTTTCCCTAGAGGAGCTACAACCATAAGGAACTTCATATCAATAGGAACCCTAAGCCTCCACCTAGACTATTGCATAAAAATCCCATTGCAAAATCCAAATCTTGTTGACATGGAAGAAAGGGCAATGGTTAACATAAGCAATTAATTTACAGAGGGATTATGGGATTATTGTAAAGCTCATGGCTTATTTTCTAGATGGGGTGGATTTGGGTCACCTGTGGATGAAATTGCCGAATGGTTCCAAGTCTCATACAAGGACTAGGTAGGTATTACTATACTGGCTGAAGGGTTTATGTTCATTGATTGCAAAAATGTAAATCTAAAAAAAGAATTTTTAACTAGCAAAAATTTATGTTATAAAGGGCATATTTTTAAATTCGTTGATTGATTTCCTAATTTTTTTCCTAACAATCTTGAATCATTCAAGGTGACTAGAAGGATTAGATTGCCTAATCTCCCAATAGACTTGATTCATAGTGAAATTTTGAGGGAGATAGGCAATCATTTGGGAGGGTTTGTAGGGATATAAAGGGCTTTCTTATCTTACTCTGATATAATTCTCTTAGTTAATATGGATATTAATAGGCAAAATCTCAAACCATTTCATCTTAAGACTAAAAGTGCAATATATAATATCAGGCCATCATTCTATCATGGCCTTGTTCACAATAAGATAATTAATAAAGTCACAAAGATCCATGTCCAAGAAACTACACTACCACGATCATTGGAGGTTAACATTAGATTTAATGAAAACATAGGATGATTTATTATATAAAACCATAGGACTGATCCCTCATCCTCACATTTGCATCAAAGGGATAGTATGGACTCTAGACATAGCCAATCCCCAAGTATGGCACTATATCTTCCTAAGGTTAGCTCAAGATCTAACAATAGCAACAAAGGAAATAATAAGAGCCAAAGCAATGCCTCCCCCAATAGGATAATGAAGTTATACCTACTCAAGAATATCTGAAAAATCCTTATCATTTATAGATAAAATCTATGAAAGGAAAATAAATCCATCAGAGGCTATGGAAGTGTTGGAATCAGAGGAAGGTGAACTGTTAGAAGTGGATGTCCAGTATGCTAGCCACGTAGAAGATGAAATAATAGAAGACCCAAAGAAATTAGGGGTCCCAGTGAGTAATGAAGTGAATGAGGGGCATAAAGCTTACCTAACACTAATGAGCCAACATGAATCCAAAAATAAATAGAGACCATCCAAGCAAATCATGGGAAAGATATAGAAACAGTTAGCAATGTTGATTTAGAATAATTGTGCAATGAGATCCTAAGAGAAATCATAGATAGGGTGGTAGTAGAAGAAATTGTTAGAGATAGGAAATAACTTATATCTAAAATACTAAAATTCTTATAGGAAGAAAGGAAGCAAGAAGATATGGAAGAAGACATTGTTGAACTGGGTAGTAGAGAGGTAGAATAAGAAGAACATAGGCTATGAATCACTATAACTTATATCAACAAGGAAACTCCAAACTATGCTAAGAATAATAAGAAAAGGGGTAGAAATTCACTATCTGAATTGAGAGAGAAAGATGGTTTGACCTTGGATCAAACAAAGATTACCTCACTATTTAATGTTGGGAAGGGGAAGTGCCTTCCCATAGAACCATGAGGATTAATACTTGGAATGTTAGGGGCTTTAACGCCCCTAAAAAGCACCAGATTCTAAAATATTTCCTAACAATTACTAAACCTGAAATCTTACTTATTCAAGAAACTAAACTCAATAAAGAAGAAGTAGAAGTTCTCTGAAGGTTATTTGTTACTTAGTTGGAGTTCCCATTGATGGGGCCTCTAGGGGTCTTGGGGTGATATGGGATCCTAGGGTTCTCTCCTTTTCAGTTACTAGCAGTAAAAGGATGGATTATTTGGGATGTAAAGAGAATACGAAGCAACCTACATTTTACATTAATCAATGTCTATGGTCCTACTCAAAACAAAGACAATTGATTAGTATGAAAGTAGATAAAACAATTTCTTGAAACTATACAAGACCGAATATGCATAATAAGAGGTGATTTTAATGTAATCCTTGACCCCAAAGAAAAATAGGGAGGCTAAAAAAGATTATCTACAACAACAAATGACTTTAAGGAATGAGTTAATAAGAATATATTTATGGAAATTAATACAAAATAGATATATTTACTTGAAATAACAAAAGGTTGGGGTTCAGTAATATTGCGAAAAAGCTTGATAGATTTATAATGAGGGGCAATTGGGTTAAATTTCCTTATAATCTTACGACAGATATCTTACCATACTTGAGCTTGATCATTTTCTTGTCCAACTGCATATCTTTGAGGACACCCAACCCAGATGATGCCCCTTTAAATTTGAGAAAATGTGGTGTAAACATGAAAATATTTTGAAATTAATAGAGGAATGGTGGAACAAAAAATAATGTGACAGGTGTAGACCTTATGGAAAGACATATTGTCGATTAGTGTCAAAATACTTGTCAACTAGTGTCAACCGAGTCAGCAAGCATTATGCATAGTCCCGACTAATCAGCATTGCCCGAGTGATCAGCTTCACCCATGTGATCAATATGACCTGAGTGATTTACAGTATTTCCCAAGTGACAGTTTATCACCCGAGTAGACTTTTGGACCTGAGTGACAGTTTGAAGCCGACCTTGCATATATTGTTATATATAATTTTGTTTATTGCAAGCCGACTTAGTGAGTTATTTGTTGGATATATATATGTGTGTGTGTGTGTGTGTGTGTGTGTGTGTGTGTGTGTGTGTGTGTGTGTGTGTGTGTGTGTGTGTGTGTGTGTGTGTGTGTGTGTG
>MU224239.1:545477-591584 GCA_018584345.1 Thuja plicata
ATACATACATACATATATGTATGTATGTATGTATGTGTAGACACTTAAATTTGATTAACATATTTAATTAAATTTAGTACATTTCTAGAACATTATTGATTAAATAATTACATATTTATTTGATTAATTTATGTTATCCCCTAGCTCAATTAATTCAATTAATTAAGCTATAGTCCAATTAATTATTAAATGACAACCCATAGTCTAATAATTAATTAAATTTGTTTCCTTTATTAAGTTGAATGAATATACTTATTTGTTTAAACTTAATTCATAAATTCTCCTTTTAGCCCACTTGTGAATTAAATATTCTATTAAATTCAATTTGAGCACATGGATCCTAACTTTAACCCCTAAACTAACCATGCTCAACCACATAACCCAAGGTTCCAACTCAACCCAACCCATTCACACATACTAACCCTTCCTTATTAATTAATTGACCCCAATTACCTAATTAACCCCTCCACTCATTCTCTCTCCTCCCATCACATCTTCTTAATCACCCCACTTGTCCTCTAAACCTAAGCCTAATCACTCCCTAAGCATGTGCACAATCCTAATCTCAGGATTAAGAACTCAACCCCAATCCCAAAGTCAACTTTCATGTTACATCCCTCAAATCCCCAACCATATGCATTTAAGTCTTCCTTAAATGCTCTTACATCCCTCTTACACACTCCATCCATCTCTTAAATATTTGTCCCCTCTCACATCTCCCAAAATGGTCACAATCCCTCATTCTTCCAAACCTCTCTCCTTGTGACACTTGTCACAATGAGAGGCATTTGAGAAAGCACAATCCATGTGCTTCCTCTCAAATGCATCTCCACCCTTCCTCAAGTTTGCATCTCAACCATCCATTCAAGCCTCCATTTGCCTATAAATTGAACCTTATTTCCTTCACAAATCATCCACATTTCATGCAAAGTTATAATGCCCATTTGAGAGCCAAAAACATCCATTGCACCCTTATAATACCCAAATCATCCTAGAAGCAGATCTTACCCAATTTCTTGAAGCTTGAAGCATCTTTTGAGCACACATCCAAGCCATCTTGGACCAAATCTACACATCAAAGGGAGATTCTACTTAGTTTGGGAGGTTTGCATACTCTTAGGCTTTTGTTAATGATTTTAGTTCTCTTTTGGGTCTAATCTTATATGTGGTAATTGGTTATTTGTTTGAATGCTTAGTTTAGCTTTGTGTTCCTTTAACACAATAGTTTTTATTGCTCACTGTATGTATGTATAGTTACATATGTAGTTGTAGCCTTTCCTACTTATTTGTATTCTTGGGTGAATATATCTCACAAGGTATATCTTTCAAGGTTGGTATATTAATACTTACAAGGGTGATCCATAATCTAGTTGTTAATGTATCACTTCTTTAGGCCACATCCATCGTATGTTTTCCTAAGATCATAATCAATAGATGATGTCATCTCATTATGTAAAGGACAACTATATTTATGGAAGCTAGAGTTTATTGCCTTAATAAGCCTACAAAGGTGGCTCTTTGGCTCAAGAAACTACTTATCATTATGAAAACTTCTCGTTGTATTCACCTGAAACCTTGATTTCCTCCTCTAGTAAGCCATCTTGCCTTCATTTTCCCATAATTTGGAACCAAAATGGATACGCTGGTTAAACTATACTACAAGAAAAGGGAAATAGCACTCACTGGGGATGTGATGGAGGATCGCTTGCAAGGTATAGTTAAATTCTCCCACAACCTAGTTATTAGGGAAATTATGATAATATGTGGGGATGAATACGTCTATAGCAAAGATACTACTAGGGCTAACACTGATATTGTATCAATGTTCTTAGCGGTTGCAATGTACTTCAAGAAAGATAGAGAAGTGGTGAAGCAGATTTGTAAGAGCAATTTTATTGGAGATATTTTGGTTGACCTTAATAGAGTATTAATGAATATCTATGAAGGCCTTACTATTGTTATCATATGGAGACTAATCAGTCTCGAAGGTTATTTTTCTCCACTTTTATCAATGTGGTTTCCCCACAGTTTTTTCTATGGGGGTTTGGGGGTAGCACCCCTTGGATGGGGTCAAGGGGCAACGCCCCTTTCGGGGTCCTGGGGTAGCAAGTGCGATATAGGGGAGGGCCAAGGGACAACGCCCTGCAAAGCCAAAAATTATTCTATCATTGTAAAACACATCAAGAGTTATTCTTTCTTTATTAACCGACATATTCTAACCCTAATTTGTAATTGACATGAGTCTTGTTAAAAGGGCCTAGGGTTAGGGATTTTATATATGTTTTTGTAGCTTCTTGCAGAAAGATTGAGTTGCAAGGGATTACAAATTGTAATCAAGGTGATTTACTAGAATATAATATTGGACTCTATGTTTGGTGGACATAGCCCAGGATTTAGGTGAACCATGTTAAATCTTTGTGTCTTTTGTGTGTTTTATTTCTTTTTTGTATTAGCTATATTTGCTTGTAACTGTTAGAATTTTTTTGTTTAATCCTAACAAGTGGTATTAGAGCCAGGTTAGTTTTAGTTAACCTCTATAAGAAGGTCTCACTATTCACTGGGAGTCTCACTATTCAGTGGGAGTAATGGTAGATGAGGGTAAGCTAAAGGTTGAAAAGTTTAATGGGCAGAACTTTCAGTTATAGAAAATGCAAATGGAGGACTATCTCTATCAGAAGGATTTATGGCAGCCATTGAGAGGAAAATCCAAGCAACCAATAGGAATGTTTGATGAGGATTGGGACATTTTGGACAGGAAGGAATTTGACAGTATTTGTTTATTCTTCCCAAAATTAGTGGCATTTAATATTACACAAGTGAATGCAATTGAAAAGTTGATGGAAACCCTAGCAAAGTTGTATGAAAAGCCTTCTGCTTCAAATAAGATATTTCTCATGGAGCATTTATTTACTGTGAATATGGTAGAAGGTGGGTCTATTTTTTATTATTTAAATTATTTTAATATAGTTACAATTCAATTATCTTTGGTTAATGCCAATTTTGATGAAAAAATTAGGGCTCTTTTGATTCGGCGCTCTTTGCCTGAAAGATGGAATGACCGTTAGTAATTTTGTTTATGGTTCAAATAACATTAAATTTGATGTTGTTGTTGGTGTTATTCTAAGCAAGGAAATTCGTAGGAAAATCTCAGGAGGATCCACATTAGGTAGTGTTTTGAATGCAGAAAGTAGAGGCAGATCAAGAGATAGAGGAAATTGTTGAGCGTCATTTTTACACATATCAACGGCTAGGATCTCGAGATTCGATTTCCTCTCTTGAAAGAATAACAAAGTTATTCCCAAGGTTCTCTGGGGTCGGTCACAACCTGCTTGGTTACTCAGTTGAATATAAATGTGAATGTTCACGAGGAGGCCTTTGTTGGTACGTTCAAGACATCAAACTACAAAACAACTTTAGTACTTTTTTTGGTATTTTCTAATTTAACAAAGATTGATGTTTTAATGAAAGATGCAATTTTGTATTTTTAAGATGATTATTCCTAATTTTATGACAGAATTTAAATGAGTAAGGTAACGAGAAATAAAATAACTTGCTGAAAATGAAATCCTAACAGACATAAACCATTGTTGATCTTTCCTTGCAAATTGAATGATGGAGAGATTTGGAACAAACCCATGAAGTATAAATCAGATGATGTCGCAATTCTATACTCAATGGGTGCAATCGTTTGGAGAGAAAACGTAATCACTCGTGCAAGATTTTAAAAACCTATCAAATTGTGAAGCCACCAAGATGTGCACACACACAAGATGGATTTATCATAACGCCCAATAGATTATCTCCTCCATGCATTCGTCACAATAAGGTAGGTAGATAACAACAAACTCCAACTAAAAGAAATGCATATTCGAAACACAATAAACAATTAACTCTTTGAAAATAATGAGCACGCATGCATAAATTCATCACTTTTGCATAGATAGAAAAAATTTCACACCACGAATGAAGCACCAAATTGTAGATTTTATTGCATTAGGAATCTGATCCTATTACATTTCTTTTGATTTCAATATATAGAGTTCTAATCTACAAACTTTGAATGCCAAAATTAGGGCATTAGAGACTCTAAATTAATGAAAATAAGCTAAAACTAAAACTTTGTTGAAAGAAAACTATTGCTAACTAATACTAAACAACTTGTGTGGACTTTTAATCCATTTACAATCAGTTTGTCCATGCAAGAGGGATCAAACTCGTCAAGAAAAGAGAGAGAAATAAAATGGGGTTTCTTTGCATGCAACTGGAGTCTTCTTCTTGATCTTGGAGTTCTCCCTTAGAATCTTCATCTGGAATTTTCTTTGTGGTGGGAACTGATAGGGGACCCTTAGTCCTTCAAAAATGAACTCTAGTTAGGCACCCATCTGATCTAGAGTTCAACTTCCATGCAAAAAGGTGATCTGGCTGGAAAGACCTAGAAATTCGGACCCCGACCTCTACTCCAAAGTTTTCAAGTGCGAAAAATTGCTAAGTTTCATAACCAAAACTGGAGACCCCAAAATTTCAGCCCTTTCAGAGGTCGAAAGGCCAAATGTAGACACCCTAAAATGGATAGACTTGCAACTTGACATTAAAAACACTAATTTTCATCTATTAATTAATGGTTTTTAATCATTAATTAATCATCTATTTTCCTCTAAATTTATTTCCCAAATCATCTAATCAAATTCCCAAAATTAATTAGATAAATAATTTTTATTTAAATAATTAACCTTAATAGATTTATTACCATTAATTAATTAATTAAATTCAATTTCCTATAGTTTAAATTGAAAGTTTCAAACTTACTAACTTAATTCTTCCAATTAAATTAATTTAATTTCTTTCAATAAAGTGATTCTAAATAAAAAAGAATTCAATTATCTCACATGTTGAAAACTTTAATTACATAAATGAATTAAATAATCAATTATGTTCAAAGAGATAATCCTTAATCAAATCACATGGATTACTCCACCCATCTCTCCAGTTCACATGGGTAACTCCACCCACCTCTTCAGTTCTAAAAGGTAACTCACAATTAGCTCTTCAGTCAACCAAACTCTATCTCCTCTCTCCCAGTTAAAGAGGTGGATTTTACTGATGGCTTCTCCAGTTCACTTTAATCTCAACCATTCATCTCCCTATCTCTGGGATTGATCTCATCCATTCATATCATCCTCAATTCCTATATAATAAACCCTTCATACTCATTTGAAGGATCCAGGATTTCAAGCTCACATGCACCATTACTCTATCAGATTGGTTCTAGCATTGAATCCATCTTACAATCACACACACACACACACACATTTCAATTATCAAATTCTTGACGCTCCCAAGTCATAGACGCTACCCACACCAATACTGAGCATCAAAAATAGTGTTTCAAAAGGAGTAGAGAGAGATAATAGAAGCTTCCAGCAATCGGGTTTGCATTTATTTATTTTCCTTTTATTTGCTTGTACATTTTATTGATACGTTAAGTGTTCATTTTTAGTATTTTTTGTATTGATTTCCCCATTGTAAACTAGTGCTACTAACCCTCGTTGTTGGAAAGTGAAGGAACCATGATCAACCGTGTACATTTTGGTGAACCCAACGTGAAACAAAACATCAAGTGTCCCATATGAGACTGAACAATGGTGCCATCATACACAAATACATACGGTCTCCCCACAGGAAGATCTCGAGCACCTACAGGCATGCACACTGTAATGTGCTCCCAAGCCCATATCTGAAGCGATGTGGCACCGCAACCAAGAGACTTACCTCCGAGGTAAGAAGCATAGAAAATATGGAAGTACATGTGGGCCAACATGCACAGACCTCAAGCATATAGGGTATGATCTCAAACCATACCACGAAGACACGCACCAAACCCAAAAGAGAATTTGTGCTGGCAACGATCGGGACACAAGATCCCACAAATCAAACTACCTAAAAATGTGGACAACCTATCTAGACCCATCCCAAATCTAGACCATGGGATAACATAGGGATCAGACATCCCAAGTTGATCCTAGGGCAGCCCAGAAAGCTCAAACAAAGCAGTCACACCAGCATCTTGGCCTACTCAACAAGGGCCCCCATAATAGGAATCTACAGGATGCGATACACATCCTCCGGAGTGACTGTCCACTTGCTAGTTGGTAAACTAAAGGTACAGGTCTCAGAATACCACCTCTCTAATAAGGCAGAGATTAAACCCCTGTTGGTCGTGATCTTGAGCATATAACAAATCCAGTAGAGACCTAACTACCTCAAAATGTCTCTCTCAGCCTCAGTAACCTGAAAGCGCAGAATCAAACCTGAGGGTCTCGACTCCCAGCATCGAAGGATAGCCCCAACAAATTACAAAACAATAGAAAGCAAAGTATCAGTAATAGGTCAGTGACAAAGTATCGTCAAGTCATTAATGCATGTTAAAACATGATTAACAGAATAATTGCAGCATTCCACAAACAAATGCGGCACTTTTAAGGCATTTGTGGCAAACAAACATCAATTTTGGAAATCAACGACAATTGCGGTAATAAACCCTCTAACTGCGGCATGTTTATCAATTGCGGCATGCAATCGGCAGTTGCAGAAAAATCGTAGCCTATTGCGACAGTATATGCAGAAACTCAAAAAAATCAATTATTTCAAAATGCAATTAATGAGCATTAATGACAAGGAAGACAAGGTCACTCACCAGAACTTCTGTTCCAATTGGCTAATGAAAACTATGAACTCAATTAGAGACTTCCCAGAATGCCCGCCATAGCTCAAAGAAGACACAAAAAGTAGAGAAAACAGGATACAAACTCACCAGAATTGTCAGAGCTCCAGAGTGCAAAGTGACAAATGAATGACTCTCCTAGCTATTTATAGAGGTTTTCAAAAAAACCCTAATTCTTCCAAGACCTCAAAATTATCTTCCCGGACCCCAGTAATTTCAAAACTCAATATCAGGGGCATAATAAAGCATTTTTCAGATTAGTCAGCTACCCAGATTCACAATTTGCAGTTTCAACAAATTAACGCTCATGTCACGAATTTTTCACTCAAATTTGTTGAGGGAGCATAAATACACCTACTATCATCAGGGCAAGCTGGGGAAGGATCAAAACAAAGAACCTTTGATACACTGTGATAAGCCATATTGCATCAAAGAGGGGCAAATGTAGACACCCTAAAATGGACAGACTTGCGACTTGACATTAAAAACACTAATTTTCATCTATTAATTAATGATTTTTAATCATTAATTAACCATCTATTTTCCTCTAAATTCATTTCCTAAATCATCCAATCAAATTCCCAAAATTAATTAAATAATTAATTTTATTTAATTAATTAACCTTAATTGATTAATTACCATTAATTAATTAATTAAATTAAATTTCCTATAGTTTAAATTGAAAGGTTTAAACTTACTAACTTAATTCTTCCAATTAAATTAATTTAATTTAATTCAATAAAGCAATTCTAAATAAAAAAGAATTCAATTATCTCACATGTTGAAAATTTTAATTACATAAATGAATTGAATAATCAATTATGTTCAAAGAGGTAATCCTTAATCAAATCACATGGGTTACTCCACCCATCTCTCCAGTTCACATGGGTAACTCCACCCACATCTTCAGTTCTAAAAGGTAACTCACAATTAACTCTTCAGTCAACCAAACTCTATCTCCTCCCTCCCAGTTGAAGAGGTAGAGTTTACTGATGGCTTCTCCAGTTCCCTTTAATCTCAACCATTCATCTCCCTATCTCTGGGGTTGATCTCAACCATTCATATAGTCCTCAATTCCTATATAATAAACCCTTCATACTCATTTGAAGGATCTAGGATTTCAAGCTCACATGCGCCATTACTCAGTCAGATTGGTTCTAGCATTCAAGCCATCTTGCGATCACACACACACACACACACACACACACACACACACACACACACACACACACCTTTCAATTATCAAATTCTCGACTCTCCCAACTCATCGATGCTACCCACACCAATATTGAGCATCAAAAATAGTGTTTCAGAAGGAGTAGAGAGAGACAATAGAAGCTTCAAGCAATCGAGTTTGCATTCATTTGTTTTCCTTTTATTTGCTTGTACATTTTATTGATACATTAAGTGTTCATTTTTAGTAGTTTTTGTATTCATTTCCCCATTGCAAACCAGTACTACTAACCCTCATCATTGGAAAGTGAAGGAACCATGATTGACCGCATACACCAAAAAGGCCAAAAGGGCTGAAAAGGCCAAAAGGCCGAAATGCCAAAAAACTTACCTTTGGAAAAATGGCTAAGTCTAGATCCTTATGACTCCAAAATTTTAGACTTTTGAAGTCTGAAAGCTTCCAGGAAACCTTCGGACTTTTGGACTCTGAAAACTTCCAGCAAACCTTCAAACTTTCAGACTCCAAAAAATTCTAGCAAACCTTCAGACTTTCAAACTCAAAAAACTTCCAATAGACGCCGAAACTCTAAAAAGTCCAGCAGGCTCCAAAAATCTTAAAAGAAAATCTAGCACTCCGAAAACTTCCAGCAAACCTTCGGACTCTAAAAAATTTCAGCAAACCTTCAGACTTTCAGACTCCAAAAAATTCTAGCAAACCTTCAGATTTTTGGACTCCAAAAACTTCCAACAAACGCCGAAACTCTGAAAATTCTAGCACAAGTTTCAGATTGTGAACAATCCAGGAAATTTTGGACTGCAAACTTCCAGAAAGTTTCTAGAACTTTGGACTTTTAGACTCTAAAAATATCATGATGAAAAAAATGGCTAAGTCCACTGCCAGGATCCTGGGATGAGCTTTGTGGAATCTCTTTGCAACTTCTTGGACTTCATCAAAATTGAGTAACTCCATGAAGTTCAACTTCCCCTGTTGCCTCTCCCTGAACCTAGAAAGGTGTGCTTCACACTTTTGAACTTCTTCAATGTCATCCATGATTTTCTTTGTATTTCCCTTGAACTGAAACATCTATTGCAAATCATCTTTTGCATTCACTGTGGTCACAATTCCCATGAATTGTTGAACAATATTCTTGGTAGAATATAAATTCTCTTTGTTCTCATCTTCATACAGCTGCAAGTCCATCCCATCAAAGAATTTCTCTAACTCATCAGTTCATAACATGACACATTGAGATTCTCAGTTCTCTAATCACAAAGGACACCTCATCAACATTTTTTATTGAAAACAAGAAGTTAAACTAGAATAACTAATCCTATAAGCAAGGACAATAAAACTAACTCAAAAAAACACACAAACAGAAAAGAAGCCAAAAAAGGAAAGAAAAGAGGGTAAAACACTAAAGGTTGACTCAATCGACATCCAACTATCAGGAGCACATGGGCCTACAATATGACTCACCAGATGCCTAATCAAATCGACCAAAATGCTGAAAGACCCCCCCAAAAAAAGGGGGTCCCCATTAGGCCAAGTGGCCAAAATGGGGCATGTGTTGTGGAACCACAACAAATAGCCCGAAAAAAAGGAGAAATGACTGAGGCATTTCTTTATCAGCAAACAACTTCTAGAAACTTGTCTTGCAATAAACCAAACATAAGTACCATCAGTGGAAATATTATTTCACTAACTCTCAAAATTGAAGTCTCTTGTTGTTTCTTCCAGTGTGTGCACTTGTGTGTTCATTCCTTTGACATTTTGATGGAGATAAATTAAACAAATATCAGCCAAAAACAACCTTCACAATGTTAACAAGGGCTTCTCGAGAAGAGATCTGCTTCCAATCAGGCATCCATAGCCTCAAAAAAGTTTCCCTGAGTCCCAATCTAACCTTTCTCTACCACCAGTCAGGCATTCATAGCCCCAGTACAGATTGCTAGAGTCGCCCTTCTCTATCTTCTAACGATATTTGAAGTAGAGGTATTTGGAGGGATCTCTCTTTGGATTTATTTATTCTTTCTTGATTGGTGACCAGTTCAAGCCACTTGTGCTTTGAGTATGCTACTTCTTGAATGCCTTCATTTTATTGCTTTTGATAAACCTAGGCAGCACTTAGATTGTGCTACCTTGGTATAAGGTTCTGATCACCGTAGCGACCATTTCTTTGAATGATTCATTTTTCTTTCACATTATTCTCCTTTTTAATCCCTTCTTTCCTTACTCCCCCCCTTTTTTAAGTCAGGTTGCAAACGGAGAAGGGTTTTGGGACTGGTGGGTACCCGCATCAACATGTTGGTGCTGGCTCTAACTAACAATCGCCCAAGAAACCAACATTTCCAATGTTGTATTTCAATATATATCTCATGATTTTGGATTATCAATGTTGAACATCACCTTCGTTGCTAGAAAAAAAGTATCACCATTTCTGATCCCTATGTATAGCTTCTTGCAAGATACATCTCCTTAGAAATTTTAACTAAGAAATACCTTTGTCTCTCATCGAGGATTAGTTGGGATGGACCACTTGTTGGGAACAACCCCGACAAAACACACTTACCTAAAGACCGACAAACAAAAGGAAGAAAAAACAACCAAGCAAAAAGGAACGAAGAAAGACACACTGACAAAAGAAATAAGAAACAAAACTAACTACTAAAAAACAAAGAAAAACTAACACCTACCTATTCAAAACTAAAGATGAATTATATACAAAAGACTTAGAACAAAAGCCATATGAGTTACTAGTTAATTGATTTTCCTCTCCATGAAGTAGCAATAACGCACTTTTGTATAGTTCTAAGGAATGCAAACTCATCTTTGTACTCGGAAAAATAAAATTTAGACAATTTTTGTTCAAATTTTGAGTACAAATTATACAAAATCAGAAGTTGTGGCAACTCTCCATGATTATGGTTAATCACAAACAAGTTTTTTCACCCTTAGCATCATTTTCAAATTGAAAATTATCAAACTGTAAGGGATAATGGGAAGGTACCACCTGATTTAATGAGTTACCAACCATGGGAGTATACTCACACAACCTGATTCCTTCTTCTAGAGGTATTAACTTAGGGTACACCACTCCATCCTCATTAAGTACATGCACATCATAAGAAAACATAGGCATTGGTGATGAATGATACCTATCATTATAACAAAATTCAAAAGGAAAAGCATCAAGAATGTGATCTTTTCTATAATCATCATCAGTCCTAAATAATAAATCATCACATTTGACCTCATTAGGACTAGCAAATTCAACCCTACACATATCCTTTTAATTGTAAGAATCATTAGTATCATCAATTGAATCATTGTCTCCCTCAAGCCTTAAATAAACATGCTCAAAATTGCCCTTACCTTCTAAAGCAATCTCCCAAGCTAACATAAAGTCAGGACAATTTACTTCTGGATGTAGATCAAATGGATGAACTCTACATGAACTGACTACTACAAGGTCTGGTATATGCATGGAATACCCATAAATGGACATTTCTTTACTCAAACATGATACCAAATCAAGCACTTTATCTACCTCATCTGATGATTGAGACAGAGAGTCATCTTGTTTGTCGATTGGTAAGTCCCTCCTTCCACATTGTTGGCCATGTGGGAGTGTTGTAGATCCTAGGACAACCCTTTGATTATCCTTTTGAACCACTTGTATCTCCTTTATTTGGGGTTCATCATGATTGGAATTCAAATAATAAAGGGCATCATCACTCATGATTTTATAAGAAGATACCTCTTTAGTTTCACTTGTCATGAAAATGTTTATGAATGTATCTATAATTTAACCCTCTGCATCATTTTGAATTTTCTCACCATAGTCCTCTTGTATGCTGATCACTTTAACTTCCTCATCAGGCAAGAAAATATCTTCCAAATTCTCATGGGTTTGATCACATTCATCTTCCTCCTTCCTTGACTCACTATCCCAATACTCTGCTATAGGACTTAGTACCTCTTCAATGGTCATCTTTCCTTTCAAATAGAAGTCCATCTTCCCAAGGAAAACAAGACAATCCACCTCACAATGTTTGTTTGTGAGTTGTATCCTACATCCATCCATCCATGCAAAATTTTATAGTGACATAGGAATACCCAATTCTTGCAAGCTCTCATTCAGTCTACTTTTCTCGAGTGGAATATCCACCCAACATAGATTATGAGTATCTTCATCTTTATTTTTTGAACCTTTCTCAACCTCAAAAGAGTCATCAAAATTACCTTTTGAAGACGTCAAATATTTCTCACCTGTTGATTGTTCATGACCATAATTCTTGGGAAGCATTGAATATGTATCATCCTCTTGGGTTTGTTTGTCATGTCTTGATACCTCATGACTAATTTTTGTAGAAAAATCATTTGGTAACTTGAGTTCCTGATTGCTGAAAACTTTTAGACCCATTTCATCTTCATTTTTGTACAACTTATCATGCTCATATGACTGGCCAACAACATCTCCATGTGAATTATCATTGTGACTTTATGTATTAAGTGTTGGAGTATGAAAAGAATATGACAATATAGTCAAAGGACCATCATCAGGAGATAAATTATTTGCATCCAAGGTTGTAGAATGGGAATTTTGACTCCAACTATGATCTTGAAAATGATTGATCTGATTCTTGCTATTGGTTGATTGCATCATTTGGATATCAGACAAGTTGTAGTCAGTTGAACAGGATCATTGTAGCTGATATGGTATGTTGACTGCATTGACATAGTGTTGTAATGGTTGACAACATTCAATCAATCGCATATTGAAACTTCCATCTGGATCATTTACACCATTGGTAACATCACATCCACATTGTGCTAGATATAGAGCTTTGTTGAATGCATCATGCAAGGTATAAATCTCACCAAAATATATAATTGTGATAGCAAATGAGACATCCAAACACCATAAATAATGTTCTTTTAACATAAAATCATCCACCATCCTTTTTGAATCTTCAACCCTTTGATACACGAGAATAAATTGATGATTAAATTGGGCAATAGACTTTGAGGTGTCCTTCTCACAATAGAAAAATAGAATATAGAATATTGTGCACGTTGGGATCAAATTGAATTGAGAATAGATTTTCTAACTCAACCCATGAGCAAATATAATTGGGTGGAAGTCTCAAATACCATTGGAGTGCCATACCTTGAAATGTCTTGACAAGTAGATTGCAAACAACATCTTCATGTTCAATTTCAAGGAAAATCATTAGAGCCTTGCAAATCCTTACATGATTCGTAACATTTTGTCCATTATTGGGGAAGAACAAAGGAAGCCTATTATGTGCATGTAAAGGAATCTCATGGGGACTCCCTAGTATACACAAAGGACTACCCATTGAAGCTAAATCTCCTCAAGACCCAACCCATTCAAGTGTGTATGTAACCATGACGATGGAAGGTTTGCATACCACCAATTCTCTAATTTTGGTTTATGGCTATGAAGACAGTCGGGACAACGATGTGTGATTATTTTCCAAGCGGGTTTTGTGACTTGGTAGGATGGTGAGAGGAGTTATCTCTTGTCTTCCCTTTGTTGTTGCAAGCTTTGTGATGGTGAGTTAGTTCAATGAACTCGCTTCTTTTCAGAGATGATCTGAGTACTCGCTTGAACCACTCTAGGGAAAAGGATCTAATTTTATCTATCTCTTCAGTCTTAAGGCCCTCCTTCTATCACCACTTCTATTGAGCGTCATTTTTACACAAGTCAACGGCTAGGATCTCGAGATTTAATTTCCTCTCTTGAAAGAATAACAAAGTTATTCCCAAAGTTCTCTGGGGTTGGGTCACAACCTGCTTGGTTACTTAGTTGAAGATAAATGTGAATGTTCACGAAGAGGCCTTTTCTAGTACGTTCAAGACATAAAACTACAAAACAACTTTAGTAATTTTTTTGGTATTTTCCAATTTAACAAAGATTGATGTTTTAACGAAAAATGTAATTTTGTATTTTTAAGATGATTATTCCTAATTTTATGACAAAATTTAAATGAGTAAGGTAACAAGAAATAAAATAACTTGCTGAAAATGAAATCCTAATGGACATAAACCATTGTCATCTTCCCTTGGGAATTGAATGATGGAGATATTTGGAAACAACCGACAAAGTATAAATCAGACGATGTCATAATTCTATACTCGATGGGTGCAATCATTTGGAGAGAAAACGTATTCACTCGTGTAAGATTTTCAAAACCTATCAAATCGTGAAGCCACCAAGACATGTGCACACACGAGATGGATTTATCATAAAGCCCAATAGATGATCTCCTCCACGCATTCATTACAACAAGGTAGGTAGATAACAACAAACTCCAACTAAAAGAAATGTAGATTCGAAACACAATAAACAATTGGCTCTTTGAAAATATTGAACATGCAGGCACAAATTCATCATTTTTGCAATGATAGCAGAAATTTCACACCATGAATGAAGCACCAAATTGTAGATTTTATTGCATTAGAAATCTGACCCTGTTACATTGCTTTTGATTTTAATATATAGAGTTCTGATCTACAAAATATGAATGTCAAAATTAGGGCATTAGAGACTCTAAATTAATGAAAATAAGCTAAAACTAAAAATTTTCTAAAAGAAAACTATTTCTAACTGATACTAAACAACTTTCGTGGACTTTTAATCCATTTAAAATCAGTTTTTCCATGCAACAGGGATCAAACTCGTCAAGAAAAGAGAGAAAGAAAATGGGGTTTCTTTGCATGCAACTAGAGTCTTATTCTTGATCTTGGAGTTCTCCCTTGGAATATTCATCTGGAGTTTTTTTTATGGTGGGAACTGAAAGGGGACCATTAGTCCTTCAAAAACAAACTCTATTTAGGCTCCCATCTGATCTGGAGTTCAACTTCCATGCAAAAAAGTGATCTCGCTGGAAAGACTCATAAATTTGGACCCCGACCTCTACTTCAAAGTTTTCAAGTGCCAAAAATTGCTAAGTGTCAGAACCAAAACTGGAGACCCCAAAATTTTGACCCTTTCGAAGGTCAAAAGGCTAAAAATGTTGAAAGGGCCGAAAAGGCTGAAATGCCAAAAAACTTGCCTTTGGAAAAATGGCTAAGTCTGGATCCTTATGACTCCAAAATTTTGGACTTTCAAAGTCTGAAAGCTTCCAGCAAACCTTCAGACTTTCAAACTCTGAAAACTTCCAACAAACCTTTGGACTTTCAGACTCCAAAAAATTACAGAAAACCTCCAAAATTTTAGACTCCAAAAACTTCCAGCAGACGCCAAAACTCTGAAAAGTCCAACAGACTCCGAAAATCTTGAAAAAAAAATCTAGCACTCTGAAAACTTCCAGCAAACCTTCAGACTTTCAGACTCCAAAAACTTCCAGCAAACCTTTGGACTTTCAGATTCTGAAAACTTCCAGAAAACCTTTGGACTTTTGGACTCCAAAAACTTCCAGCAAACCTTTGGACTTTTGGACTCCAAAAACTTCCAGCAAACCCCGAAACTCTGAAAAGTCCAACAAAATTTTGGACTGTGAACAATCCAGCAAATTTTGAATTGTGAAACTTCCAGCAAGTCCGGACTGCAAAACTTCCAGCAAGTTTCTAGAACTTCGGCCTTTCAAACTCCAAAAATATCATGAGGAAAAAATGGCTAAGTCCACTAGTAGGATCCTACGATGAGCTTTGTGGAATCTCTTTGAAACTTCTTAGAATTCATCAAAATTGAGTAACTCCATGAAGTTCAACTTCCCCTATTGCCTCTCCCTAAACCTGGAAAGGTGTGCTTCACACTTTCAAACTTCTTCAATGTCATCCATGATTTTATTTGTATTTCCCTTGAACTGAAACATCTATTTCAAATCATCTTTTGCATTCACCACGGTCATAATTCCCATGAATTGTTGAACAATATTCTTGGTAGAATATAAATTCTCTTTGTTCTCATCTTCATACAGCTACAAGTCCATCCCATCAAAGAATTTCTCTAACTCATCAGTTCATAACATGACACATTGAGATTCTCAGTTCTCCAATCACAAAGGACACCTCATCAACATTTTTTATTGAAAACAAGAAAATAAACTAGAATAACTAAGCCTATAAGCAAGGAAAATAAAACTAACTCTAAAAAACACACAAATAGAAAAGAAGCCAAGGAAAGAAAAGAGGGAAAACACTAAAGGTTGACTCAATCGACATCCAACTATCGAGAGCACATGGGCCCACAATCTGACTCACCAGGATGCCTAATCAAATTGACCAAAATATTGAAAGACCCCCCCAAAAAAGGGGGTCCCCATTAGGCCAAGTGGCCAAAATGGGGTGTGTGTTGTGGAACCACAATAGAAACAATTATGGAAATAGTGGGAAATCACGAGGAAAATCAAAGGGCAAGAGGACCAAATGATTGTTGGTACTATGGGAAACTAGGTCATAAGAAAAAATATTGTTGGTCTCAGAAGAATAAAGAAGACAAACAAGAAAACAATAATGAGGCAAATGTGGTAAGTAATAAATATGAAGAAGATGTTTTGCTTCTTTCCCTTGAAAATGTTGATGATTCATGGGTTCTAGATTCAGGGGCCTCATTTCATTATACGCCCCATAGGATTTATTTTCTTGATTATGTCCAAGGGGATTTTGTGCTACTTTATTTGGGAGCTAATGAACCCTGTCAGATTGTTGGAAAGGGGATAATTAATATTTAGTTGCACAATGGGAATCATTGGCTACTGCAAGAGGTAAGACATATTCCAAGATTGAGTAGAAATTTAATTTCAGGAGGGCAACTAGGTGATGAGGATTGCACAAATACTATTAATGATAAAAATTTGAAAGTTTCAAAAGGTTCCTTAGTAGTAGAAAAATATGTGAAAGTAGGCACCTTATATCTTTGTACAAGTAATATTATTCCTTCTACTTTAATTGTTACAAAGAAACGTCAATGTTCAGGAACATTTGTTGTAGTTGAGCAGGTAGAACATGAAACAGTCGCTATGGGTTCTAAAAAGACATTGTGGCACAATAGAATTGGGCACATGAGTGAAAAAGGTATGAAATTAATTCATTCAAAGAAAGCTTTACCAGGTCTAAAATGTGTCAATATGGATTTCTATGAAAGTTGTGTGTATGGAAAGAAAAAGAGAGTTAGTTTTCTGAAGAGTGGGAAGGAAAATAAAAATGAGAAATTAGAGCTTGTGCATACATATGTATGGAGACCAGCTTAGGTATCTTCCCTTTTTTGACTCTTTGTATTATGTTACATTCATTGATGATGCAACTAGGAAAGTATGGATTTATTTCCTTACGCAAAAATCTGATGTATTTGAAACTTTTAAAAATTGGAAAAGCTTGGTTGAGAATGAGATTGGTAAAAATTAAAATATCTAAGATCTGATAATGGTGGTGAGTATTGTAGAAAATAATTTGAAGCTTATTGTTCCTCTAATGGTATTCGTAGGCTAGAAAACAGTTCCACGTACTCCACAAGAAAATGGAGTGGCTAAACGCATGAATAGGACAATAATGAAGCATGCAAGGAGTATGAGGTTACATGTTGGGCTTCCCTTAAACATGTGGGCAGAGGTTGTAAAAGTTTCTATGTATTTAATCAATAGATGTCCCTCTACTCCTTTGGGTTGCAGTATTCTAGAGGAAGCATGGACATGTAAGAAGGTGAGTTATTCTTTTCTCAAAACCTTTGATTGTGAAGCATTTGCACATGTAGATTCTGAAAATAGAACCAAGATGGAAGCTAAATCAAAGAAATGTATATTTGTTGGATATGGCATTAATGAATTTGGCTATAAAAATTGGGATTTTAAAAATCATAAAATTGTAAGTAGGGATGTCATATTCAATGAGAAAGTGTTGTACAAAGATCTATTGTAACAGCATGAGAAGAAAGAAAATGATTATGTAGAGTTGGATGATACTCCAAAAAATGATGTTCCAGTGGTCCCTCATGCTCAACAACAACAACAACAAAAAATACCACAAACTCCAGTGAATGTTAGACGAACAAGAAGGCTAAGTAGACCTCCTGAAAGGTTCTCTCCCTCTTTGTATTCTATTTTATTAACAGATGTTGGTGAACCATAAGGATATTATGAAGATATGTAGGTGGATACAAAGGTTCAATGGGAGCTTTTAATGACAGAATAAATGGACTCCTTGCTGAAAATTTAGACTTGGGAATTATGTAAGTTGACTGCAAGTAAAAAGGCTTTACCAAATAAATGGGTTTACAGGCTGAAAGAGGAGGATGGAGGTAGGAAAATATTTAAAGCCAGGTTAGTTGTAAATGTATTTGCACATTAAAAAGGGCATTGATTTTGATGAGATCTTTTCTCCAGTTGTTAAAATGACTTATATTCGTACTATTTTAAGTATTATGGCTACTGAATATTTTCATTTGGAACAAATTGATATTAAAACAACTTTTCTCCATGGTAATTTGGAAGAATAAATATATATGGAACAACCACAAGGATTTAAGGTCAAAGGTAAGGAGAACTTAGTGTGCAGATTGAAGAAAAGTTCATATGGCTTGAAGCAAGCAAATTGACAATGGTATATTAAATTTAATAGTTTGATGACCAAGCATGGCTATAGTTGGTGTCATTTAGACCATTGTGTTTATTTTAATAGGTTAGATTATGACAACTATATTATTTTATGTCTATATGTTGATGATATGCTTGTAGTGGGGTCTAACATGGATCACATTCGGGGGTTAAAACAACAATTAGAAAATTATTTAGCTATGAAGGATTTGGGAGCAGCAAAACAATTCCCTAGTATGAAAATTTGTAGAGATAGGAAGAACATAAAATTGACTCTATCTCATGGTGATTATGTTCAAAAGGTGTTGCATAAATTTCATATGGAAAATTCAAAAGTTGTCAGTACACCTTTGCGTAGACATTTGAAATTGACTAAGGAGATGTGTCCAAAGACACAAGAGGAGGAAAATAAAATGTCCAAGGTACCATATGTTTGAGTTGTAGGTAGTTTGATGTATTCCATGGTATGCACTAGACCAGATATTATACATGATATAGGAGGTGTTAGAAGGTATATGAGTCATCCTGTAATTGAACATTGGAATGTAGTAAAATAGATTCTCAGATATTTGAAAGCATCTCACAAATGTTTATATTTTGGGGGATCTAATATTGGTTTACAAGGATATGTTGACTCGTATTTGGTAGGAGATTTAGATACCAGGTGGAGTACTATAGGGTATGTATTTACTATTGGTGGGACAATAGTGAGTTAGATTTCTTGCTTGCAGAAGATGAATGCTTTCTCCACTATATAGGCAATGTATGTTGTTGCTACGGAAGAAACTACGGAGATGATATGGCTGCAATTTTTCATGATAGAGTTGGGACACTCACGGACTCAAAATTATTTTTTACAGATAGCTAGAGCATCATTCACCTTGCAAATAAGTGTGCCTTACATTCAAAGACCAAATACATATAGTTGAGGTATCACTTTATTCGGTCATTTTTGGATGATATCCAACTAAAACTAGAAAAGATACGTAGATATGATAATCTAGCGGATATGTTTACAAAGGAAGTGCCAAGGGAGAAGATGAACTCCTCTTCAGCTTCGGTTGGTCTTCTAGACTGAAAAGAATAAAATAGAACAGTAGAGTTAAGGGTGTTTTTTTCATTCTAGTGGGAGCTACAAGGTCGACAGTGTTATGATCAGTCTCCAAGTGGGAGGTTATTGTTATGGAGTCTGATCAGTCTCCAAGTGGGATATTTTTGTTATAAGGAGCCTAATTAGACTTGAAGATTATTTTTTCCCACTTTTATCGGTGTGGTTTCCCCCAAATTTTTTCTACGGGGGTTTGGGGGCAGCACCCCCAAGATGGGGTCAAGGGGCAACACCCCTTGTGGGGTCCTATGGATAAAGGAAGCGGTCGAGGGGCAGCGCCCCGCGAAGCCAAAAAATATTTTATCATTGTAAAAGGTGTCGAGAGTTATTCTTTCTTTATTAAATGATATATTCTAACCCTAATTTGTAACCAACACGAGTCTTGTTAAAAGGGCTTGGTGTTAGAGGTTTTATATATGCTTTTGTAGCTTCTTGAAACAAGATTGATTTTCAAGAAATTGCAGATTATAATCAAACTGATTTACTGGAATATAATATTGAACTCTTGTTTGGTGGACGTAGCCCAAGATTTGGGTGAACAATGTTAAATCTTTGTGTCTTCTATGTGTTTCATTTCTTTGTTGTATTAGCTATATTTGCATGTAACTGTTAGATTTCTGTCGTTTAATCCTAACAACTATTCCCAAGCCTGGGAACTATGGGATAATTATGTGGAGAGACAATCTGGCTCCCAAATACTCTATTCTAGAAATTAAAGAATGATACTAGTTTGAGGAGAGGAAGTTAGAGATCACCTGTAACCTAAATTTCCTTCTTTGGTTATTCCATGTCAAAAGTCCTAATAACGCCCACTGGTTTGCAAAGTATCTGATAGAGGAAGGTATAAATTAGGATGATGAGGTTGTTGACATCCCTAATGCTTCATTTTTAAATGATGATGTGGATGGAGAGGAAAAAAAAAGGAGTGCAATGGTAAAGCAAGGAATAAAGGCAAACGTGGTAGGAAAGGCTCGACAATAAACATTGATGACAACCCCAGGCCCCTTGATGGTGATGGAGGTGCCGAAAGAAAAGGAAAAATAATTAAGATTTCAGTCTGATTCCCTACCTTTGTTGTGGGCCATTTTGATACTCATATAGGTTATTGACTTAAGATAGCTTAGACTATGGTTTTTTGGCTTAAGTTTGTTAATCAGTTTATGGACAATCTAGACACTATGTTGATGTAGATTTGCTGACTTTGGATAGATGTTATGTTAGGCTCTCCTATTATGGACAATTTTGATGAACGTATGATGGCAGTATGTAAATACACAACTTGTCTATATATAATTATATATATATATATATATTCATGAGATTAGTATCGATATTTATCAATTCAACTTTAAAATCTAACAAATTAAGCTAATTGAATTGAAACATAAACAATGAGAATCTCATGGCTCGCTATATAGGAAAGATAATAGTATGCTCTCAGCTCAAACATCCATTAATGACAGTCCTAGTAATGAGAAATTGAAGCTATTTGATGCAATTATACCGTATTTAGCTCAAATTATCCTAAATGCTTCAATATTGATCACTATTCTGCAATTTGAATCAATGTAAATGCTATGAACTCAATGTTATTTTCCTATAGTGATGATGCTTTGCTTATGAATGTGTTTTCTTTCTCTAATGCTTTCAAAATGGATTTTAGTTAAAGGATTTACCAAGGATAGGGGGTAGAGTTGATTTGATCATGATTAGGGTTGAGTTGAGTCAAGGGTTTCAAATGATGAGACAATGTGACAAAAGGAGTGGTGAGGATATCAAATTTTAGAGCGATCCATGTGCTCTCAATCCTTTCTTCTCATTGACTATTTGATTTCTTGTCCCCTTTTGTTGAAATAAATTAGGATTTAATTAATTCAACCAATTTAATTAATTTATCCATGTAAGGAGATTTGATGGGTTGCATTTGATTTATTTGATTTAACTATATAACTAATTGATTTAATCAATTACATAGTTTACTTAATTCCATTTGGCATAAATTCAATTAATTAATAGCTTTGTTAATTAATCCATAATGTTAACTTGATTTGACCCTTCTTGGTCTTGTTTGACCCTATTGATTTTGGTTTACCAAATTAGGGTGTTTACAGATGCCCCTCTTTGAATCAATGTGTGAAGCGCATTGGTTCAAAGAATGTCCTATGTCTAATTGATTGATCTGATCTTGATGATACAACTAATGTTGATGAGAAGATTGATGTGATTCCCTAATGTGAAAACAATCTGATAAAATGCATCATTGATGATGATTTTAAATTTTTACTGCCCCATATTTGATCGATGAATTCGCATCCTAATAATATCTTTCCCCCTCAGAAACAAAAGAAAAATTGATGTCAAAATATGTTTGGAAAAAATGAATGTGATAGCTCAATTATGATTTCATTTCTGATAATCCAATGTTTGAAAGATGCCCCATTGATTAATTTTCAACCTTTTGGGTAAAAGGAAGGTCAAAAATACCTTTTATTAGGTCAAAAAGTATAAATGGGGGTAAAAATGTCATTTTCACTTTTTACCCTCTTTTTTCTCTGAGTGATTAGAAGGTTGATTAAGATGGTTGTGTCGATTTGGGAGCATGGATTTGAGCGAGGATGCCAATTTTAGCGTCCTGCAAACTACGGACCTCCGGTGAGTGCTCAAATCCTTCTTTGTCAATCAATTTGAAAATTTTACTACTTTTTGTAGGATTTTTACGTGTTAAATGATTAGGTTTTTGAATTTTTTGCAAAGTAGCACGTAGCAAGATTTAAATAGCGCGTAGAATAGGATGTAGCGCATTTGCATGATGAAATAACATGTAGGATTGTGTGAATTATGACTTAGAATCGTATGCCCTAGTAGGAGTTTTAATGCGTAGGAGTTATAAAATAGCGCATGGGAAACCCTAAATCAAAATCCTAATTCTTCTAGCACGTATGATGTGATGAAGTGGTGCATACTAGAAAAAATTAGCGTGTACACATTGATGTTGCGCTTGCGAGATATGAAATAATGTGTAGTTGAAAGTAAAATAGTACATGCACAATGTAGCGTGTATGATGTTATGAAATGACGCTTATACCAAAATGAAATGATGAATAGGATGAATTGATGATTGAATCCTAATTTTGAATGTCATATGATTCAGCTAACGGGCTGATCGATTGATTGATTAATATGTTGTGAAAACAAGTGTTTGTGATATTAGTTTCAACATTTTGATGAATTTTTATGATGTCAATCCTGATAGGTTGGTAGGATAACTGATGTTTTTTCCATTCTCATGATATAGAGTTAGGAAGAAAATTAATGTGCTCAAGACGAGTGATAGGATGATAAAATATCTTTGATTGACTTGTGATGATCCATTTAGATGATAATACTAATATGATTCCACTTGAATGTATAAAAGGTGTGTTCCTGAAAGTTATACATTCGTGGTTTACCTCCATGGCCATTAGATATGATCAATCAACTATCTACCCAAGAGCAGCGGGTGATTGGATGGTGTGGGTTGTCCTTTCTTCTAGAGATGCATTAGTTCCATATGAATCATGGATTACTTACTTCTATGGCAGAGCGATGGCACTTCGACCATAACACTTTAAACTTCCCATTAGGAGAGATGATGATTACCCCTAAGGATGTATATAGATTGTTGAGGATTCTGACTCGGGGTGATCTGGTTTATTATGATCAGGTATATGATGGTGCAACATGTAGATGTGTGTTTGGTGATCCCGTGATTGGTGATGAGAGTATTTCATGGTCATGGTTTGTATCATTCTCTTTACTCCCTACAGTATTGGGTTCATTGATCGGTGGTTTCCTTCTTCCTAATCGATGAGGTCATGGATTTACTGTTGGATGGGGTCAGATTTTGGAGGATATGATTGTAGATTTGTGGAGATTTGATTGAGGTTCATGTGTTTTAGCTCAATTATATCACAAGCTTCATCATGTAGTGTATCAACATGGTGTTGCACTTTCAATAGGTGCAATATTATTACAACTCTGGACATGGGAGCAAATTCCTATTATGAGACCCGTTGTAGTGAGAAAGAGAGATCCTGGTTGGCTATTTGGTTTTCTATATGAGGGTATGATTGTCCATCCTCATTTGGGCAAGCTGGATTTTTGGCACCGTATGCTCAATGACATGGATCAGGTGGTATGGTGGCCCTACCTTGGATGTGAGGTGTGGAGAGAGGATGATATGGAGCTACCATATATGTTTGCACCCTGATGGATGATAGGATGCTCTCCTTTGATTATTGAGAGATTCTGCTTCTACAGAGTGATGAGACAGTATGGACAAACACAAGATATTGCACAGGGATTGGCTTTATATGCTCGAGTATAGGAAGAGAGAGCCATGTGGGGTCCATAGATGGAGTATTGTTATGCATGTCATGAGATATACCAGATGGGCTACATGGCATGGGACATGATAGATCATATAGTGGATGGTGGGATGTCAGTGGATTATACTCAATAGTTTTCTCGACATGGATTTTCATGATTTACAGATTTAGGTGAGCCGATACTTGACATAGATGATTATTTAGATGACGATGGAGCCGGAGGCGGTGGTGGAGAGGCGGTGGATGTGTTAGAAAGAGAGTTCAACAGAGAGGTGGAGCTGGAGGTGGTTGGAGAGGTAGAGGTAGGGTGAGGATGAGAGGTGGTGGCTAGGTACAGATGCAAGGTGGTCTGGTATGGATGAGGGGTGGTGGGTTTGGTGGAATGGCTCCTCAGATTCCATTGGTAGTTTGGGATCAATGATGATAGAGAGTAGCCATACAGGTTTAGCTAGCGCAGGCTAGGTAGGTTCCTTTGATTCCGATAGCACCACAGATTCTAGCACCACCACAGATTCTAGTAGCACCATAAATTCCAGTAGTAACACAGGCTCCAGTATCACCACAGGCTATGGATATTCTCACTCAAGATGTCTAGTCTCTTTAGATTGGTCGGATGATAGCTATGAGCAACTGGATGGATCAGTTTACTGCCATCATGCAGATTTTTATGGCTATGATGACATAGAGCCCTAGTGTAGCAATGACTAGTCAGGTACCTCACATAGATCTGGATAGATCAACTAGAAGACGGACATATGGGACAGATGAGACATGTGGTATAGATGGTTCCCCTAATTGATATCATGAGCCTCCCTCTTGTTATATGATGTACCATTATGTATTTTGATCAAGATTTGATGTATACATTTGGTTGATGTATCTTGATATACATTTGATTATCACTTTTATGATAGACACTCTTACTCCTCATTCCATGTTCTCTTTTATGATGTCATTATATGTGGTATTTCTAGTTTTTGAAGATATATGGATGCACTTTTACATGATTTCTATTATGCCTTTACTTTTATATGTTGTGGATGAGTTTTCTTACATATGACCTAATATAGATGGATGCAACATGTATGATAATGCTATTTAATTTAATGCTCTTAATGATGATGGAAGTGGATGAAATAAACCTAAATGATGAATGCATCATACTTTACTTTTTTTATTTTTGTAATTCAATATGAGTTGATGAAATGCAATTTTGACATGTATGAATGCACTTTAATGAATGAAATGCACCTTAATGAATGTAATGCTTTGATCAATGATTAATGTTTTTTGATACTAGTGAATAATGAATAATGATTAATTCTTAATGCTTTGATGATTCTTTTGATTATCCCACATACTTGATTTAAATATAACTTTGATGATGTCAACCTTTGATAAATTTACTTCCTACCTCAGGAAATCCTTTTATGCAATTAATCTATATGAATGCAACTAACTGTCACTTTTGCAAAAAAAATGCATGGATTGATTTTCATCATTGAGATTTTTAGTACCTCTAGCACACACAATCATCACTGGTCAGATTACCAAATCATGATGATATGAATACTGCTATATTCAGAGTTCAAACCTTTGAAATTGGTATAACCCTCACTAGTTGGACTTCCAAAGTATGGGAGTATGAATACCATTTTCATTGGATTCAATATTAAAAGTGGATGTTGGCATTTAAGATATGGAAGATCTAAATGACCAAGGTATCCTATTGCGTAAATAGGCAGAGATTAAATCCCCTCCATATGCACATGTCCTCGATGATTCTTTGATGATCACATCTTTAGAAAATGTTGCATACTTCCATGAATCAATCTTAAAACAATCGCACATAAATCAAGAAAAGATGACATGCTTTCATCCGTTCTAATCTAGTTGAAACATCATGGAGTAGCTAGAAAGATATGACTCAAGAATCTAAAAGGCCCATCAAACTTAAGTGCTAGTGTTGTATCCATATTTCAAATAGAACTTCATCCATTTTGATCCTCTGGTTTACATTTTTAATCCTGATAATAATAAGTCAATGAAGATCAAGGATAAAGTTTGTGACAAGAGATAATGAATAGAAGGCCAAAGATCAAGCTCCCAGGTTTGATGTAGTGATTCGTGTGAATTGTTGTCTGCTTGATGATATTCATTGTTGTTGGATTAATGCCCCTAATTGAATAAGAGATGTGTTGGGCTTGGAAAATGAGATCCAAGGTATGAAAAAAATTGGTATATACAAAATGTTGCTTATAGAATTTATTATGACTATGTACAAATGACGGATGCAAGGGTATATAAAATGGTGATGGAAAAATTAAAATGCAACCATGCAACTAGGCAAGACTTAAGGGTCAAATGATGTCTGTTTACCAGGTTTTTTCTATTTGAATTTATTGCTCTTTTTCTCTCTATTTTTGCTTTTTTTACTACCAAGATGCCTATTGCTAGGTTTTCACCAAGGCACTTTTTCAATTTTTTGTTTTTTTCATTTTTATTTATTACCAAGGTGCTTGTTTGCCAGGTTTTCACCAAGATAACAATTTTTTTCAAGATCCATATTTGAATGCTTTTTCTTTCTTCATGCTCAATCTTCCACCTTTTTCTTGCTTTTATCAAAACTATTTCCACTATTTTTGGATTTCTTCAGGATCTTTTTGCACTGTTTTTGGATTTTTCTCTTTTTCACTATTTTTAATTTTTTCTCAGGATATCTTTTCTCTATACAAAGAATGATGCTTTCTTCATCTGATATTATTTTGTCTAATACTCTTTCAAGCTATACACTTTCATCTGATTAAGTATAAAACATTTTCAATTGAATGTTATTGATAGGTTCTTGCAACTCATCTCCATCACAATCAGTCAACTTATAGGTCCCTGTGCCAAAGGAATAAGTGATAATAAAAGGCCCTAACCTATTTTCTTCCCATTTTCCTTTCTTCTGTCACTCTGCCTAATTTTTAGGGTTCTCTCTCAACATTAAGTTTCCAATTTGAAACACTCTAGGTTTTATCTTTTTATTATAACTCATGTTGGTGTTTTGATGCTTGTCCTATATGAAAATAATGTTGCCCCTATTGGTGTTCTGATGCTTGTCCTATATGGCCACAATGTTGGGTTTAATTGCACATGCCAATTCCTTCATGAATTGTCAACTAATATCTTCAAAATCTTAATAATGTTTTTGTTTGTTGCTTCTGCTTAACCACTCCCTTGAGGATAATAGATTGAAGATAAATGATGTATAATATGAAAATTTTCACTTAGCTCATATGCATATTTGTTTTTGAATTATTTTCCATTATCAGTTTTTATAGCATGAATAATGTCATATCTACAAATGATGTGATTTAGGATAAACATCAAAATTTGTTTACCTGTTGCAGTTGTCAAAGGCACAACTTCTACCCATTTTGTGAAGTACTTAGTTACAATTATAATATACTTGTGACCATTGGATGAAGGTGGAAAAATCACCCCTATTAAATCAGAACCCCACTGATAAAAGGGCTAAGGTGTGGTCATCATGTGTATATCTTGTGCAGGCACGTGAATCGTGTTTGCATGATATTGTCATTTCTGACATCGTTTGACAATTTGACAAACATCTTTCTCTAAGGTTGGCCAAAAGTACCTCATTCACAGGATTTTCTTAGCTAATTTTAACCCACTCAAATTAGACCCATAGATCCCTTCGTGAACATCTTGTAAAGCTAAATTTGATTATTCGTCCTCTAGACATCTAAGAAGCATTTCGTTAAGAATCTTGTTATACAATGTGTCAAAAAGGATAGTATATCGGGAAGCTTGGCGTATGAAATGTCTCTTTTGATTATGGGTTTGGTCCAAGAGTAAAGTTTAGTCTTGTAAGTAGGCAAAAATGGGTCCATAAAAAGGTGAGTCATGTCAAATTAATAGGCAAATGATTTTGGGATTAGGTAAGTCAAATGGTGGTTTCACCAATTCTTCCACCAAGAATTCATATTGAGCATTTTGTTCTGGCATTTGAAGAAGATAAGCTAAGGTTGTCCTGGCATTTGTTGCTGTGTTCTTTTCTCTTGGTATTTTATTAAAAGTGATCCAAACAAAATAATGTTTTTAGTCATCAATAAATCTCTTGTAAGGCATCAAATTGTCATTCTTTGTTTGATATTCACCATTAATCTGATTTATGACTAGTTGAGAATCCCCATAAACTTGCAGCTCAATTACTTTCCATTCTAAAATCATTTTGATGCCTATGACTAAAGCTTCATATTCTGCAATATTATTGGTGCATGGAAAGAGAAGTTTGTAGGAATTAGGGATTGTATAACCTTGAGATGTAATCAAAAGAATGCATGCCCGCAATCCATGTTGTGTGTAAGATCCATGAAAGTATAGTTTCCATGTTTTTGTTTCAACATTGATGATTTTTGAATCTGGAAATCCAACTTGGATAGGATAATTAGTAACTAGAGGAGACTTCACCAATTGATCTGCTATGACCTATCCCTTGATGACTTTTCTATCCACATATTCTATATTAACTCACTCAATACCATCACCCACTTGGCCAATCTCCCTGTGAGAGTTGTTTTTATAAGTAGATACTCAGGAGGATCAATTTAGCAATGAGCTTAACCTTGTGTACCAACATATAATGACGTAATTTTTGGGAAGCAAAAACTATTGTGTGGTATGCTCATTCAATGAAGCTATAATCAAGTTTATATTTGACCAAGGTTCTGCTGAGATAATAAATTGCCTTTTATTTTCCATATTTATCTTCTTGAGCCAATAATACCCCTAAAGAGCGACCCATTGCTGAAATATACAAGAGTAAAGGCTTTTCTTTGATAGGCGGCATAAGTATAGGTGGATTTACCAAGTATGACTTCAATAGGGAGAAAGCTTCCTCACATTGTGCATCCCACTTGAAAACCATGTCTTTGTGTAGCAGGTGAGTAAAAAAATGGCATTTTTCCACCAATTGAGATATGAATCTTCTTATAGATTGAAACCTTCCTTTCAGTGACCTCATTTGACTTATTTTCTTTGGTGCGTCCATGTCTATGATAGCTTGAAATTTTTCAGGATCAACCTCTATTCCTTTTTCCGATACTATGTATCGCAACAATTTTCCATATTGTACCCCAAATGCACACTTTATAGGATTTAACCTAACTTTGAATTATTCCAGTCTTGTGAAAATATTTTCCAGGTTTGGTAGATGATTTATTCTTTCATGTGATTTAGCTAAGATATCATCCACATAGTCTTCGAGAAATGTATGCATCATGTCATGAAAAATTGTGGCCATTTCCCTTTGATGGGTAGCACCAACATTTTTAAGGCCGAAGGGCATGACGTTCCAACAAAATGTGCCCCAAGGACATGTGAAGTTTGTTTTTTATTGATCTTTTGGTGCTATTTTAATATGGTTATATATGCTAAATCCATCCATAAGGGAGAACATAGAATATTATGTTGTTAAATCTGCTATAACATCAATGCTCGGTAATGGAAAATCATCCTTCAGACGTGCTAGATTGAGATATATTAAATTGATGTATACTTTGATAGATTATCATGTTTTGTGATAGGTACAATGTTGGATATCCATTCTACATAGGCTATAACTCATATGAAACTAGATTTTAGTAATTTCTCCAATTATGCTTTTACTAATAAAGCCACACGGGGATGCATCTTCCTTAGCTTTTGTTTAACTAGCTAAACCCCAGGTATTACATTAATATGATGCATAATAAAAATTGGATCTAGCCCTAGCATGTCTGCATAAGACCATGTAAAATTAATCTGCTTTTCCATGAAGATTTGAATGAAATCTTGCCTTTCTACTGGAGTTAAAGAGATTGCAAGATGTATGAATATTGGTTCTAATTCCATGCCAATGTTAACCTTCTATGTAGATTCAATCAAGATTAGAGACCTTTCTTCCTCATGTTCTAGAAAGGTGTCCAATCTCTTCCTTAGGTGCCATAGTTGGGTTTTCACATTCGAAAACATCATTTCTTTTTACTTTTTTTTGGTCTAGCACTACCACATTGTGGTTTTCACCTCTAGACCATTTAATTTTTTAATTTTTTTAATTTTGGATTGAGAGATTGTCCACTTGCTTCTATTTCTATGCTTTGATCGAATTCATTGGTGAAAGATGGTTCAACCGCATTTAGGTATATGGCCACAGAAATATCATTGGGAAAAGAAAGTATGTCATTTGTCTCAAATAACTCCCAATCAATTAGTTTGGGATGGATAAGGGATAAATTTTCATTGATTAAATTTGTATCCATGGGGTTTAAGGACACTACTTCATTATAAGGTTCATACATTGTATCGCTTAAATCTATGACATGAGCTTGCTCAAAGAGTTCCATAGAACTAGGATCGAAATTGTCCTCACTTGAGTCCTCTCGGGTTTTTTGTAGATTAAACCTAATGTTTGATTCTCCTAACCACAAAGGTACCCACGGTTCACCCATCCAATTATTTTCATTTGATTCTTCTCTCAAATTTGTTTCTTGATGAATAAGATGCTCTTGATTAGAACTTGATCCTTGATCAAAACTTGATTGTTTATTTGCACTAAATGTAGGAGCATAAGTATGAATTAAATCCAATTCCTTGTCATGAAAAGAAGCCTCTGATAATGAATCCCACTCATATTTGGTAGAATCATCTTCACTTTTGTAATCTAGCATATGAATGTGTTTATAGGAGTCATTGAAGTTGTTTGAACAATTTCCTTGTTCTTGATATCCAATTCCCAATTTGTCATCTTTAAATATCCAAGGAGGTTGTATGGGTTCTAAAAATCCTTTATTACTTATTCCTAAGGGTCCTCTTCCCTTATACCCCATTTTCTGCATAATGTGGCAACCCTTTCCATATTGATCAATTTGAATGCTAACATGTTGAACCCTTTTGGTAGGAACACTTGAAGTCTCCTCATCTTTGTAAAGCCATTTTAGAACTTAATTGTCTTCTTCTTCTATGGAAGAGGGGTTACTAGCCCATAAAAAGTGTGCATTATACTTTTCTAGTGGATGGGAGCTAGATGTTCGGCCATGTGACTTTGGAGAAGTAGGTAAATCAAACAATGACACAAAATACTCTCCTACTCCTTTTTGCTGAATTTTGCACTATTATTCAAAGTTGTTCATCATTTTCTTAATCTTTTGATTGTGTGTCTCATTGGCTTCTTCTTTTGCAACTCTAGGTAATTTTGAGTTGTCCTCCTTTTGATGTGAAACACTTATATGAGTATCCTCCATACATTTATTTACAAAGAGAACTTTCTATTTACCCTTAGTTGATGTGGATGAGCTAGCTTCATCTTGATTTGAGTTGACACTCAAAATTGGACTAGGAGCCTTTTCTTTGATTTCTTCAATAGCAAGACTTGATGTAGCCCCTTCCCTATTACATGAAATAAATGACTCGTTCATAGGTTTAACGATGTTGTACTATTGGAATGGATCTGAGTCTCCACTAATAGTATTTTCCTCCCCCATGTACGAGAACTTGATACATTTGTGGTAAGTCAAAGGCACTGCTTTCATTTCATGAATCCACGACCTTCCTAGCAAGATATCATAATTTAATTTCATGTCAAGCACTTGAAAAATAGTATCCTTTTTATTGGGCCCACTTGGATGGGAAAAACCACCATTCCTTTTGAAGACCTTTATTCATCATCATAGGCTTTGATAGGAATCTATTTTTTTGGATCAATTAAACCTTCAAAAAAACCTAAGGCTTTGACTATTGGAATAATGGAATGGTGTTTACTGAGAGGGGAGGGGTGAATCAGTACCCTTCAAAAAATTTTATTAATCAACCATTAGTACTTTGTTCTTGCATTACCGACCGTTAATGATTTTCTACCTTATGCATGTAATATCAAATAATAAACTTAATTGCATGTAAACATTCATGAAATGTAAGTACACGTGACACAAGAATTGGTAACATAGAAAACCCCTATTAGAAGGTAAAAACTGTGGTGGGGATGAAACCCACAAAGCTTCACTATCTACAGAATGGAAGGTGTCGGTTAAGGCTACAAGTGTGATCACTTCTGATGATCCTACCCTGTTAGGAGTAACATTTGAGACTTGTTAAGGCCTATTGTGTTAAGATATTTAGAAACACTATTTAGTGTGCACTCAGTTAAGAGATTTACATAAAGTCTGTTAAGTCCACCTTCTTAAAGGATTTCTTATATTTGCTATAATTTTTAGAGAGTAGTAAAAAATATTTGTTGACCTAATAGTATGCAATCTTGAACTATTGAATACAGATCCTTTAAATACATAGTGTATATGTATCACCTATAATGATTGATTAATACCTCTATTCTACTCAGTAGCCTTGAATCTTGTTCTCCAAAACTGATTTCATCTTTTGCTATCCTTCTGCATAAAACTCTCTTTCTGATCCATAGATGTCTATTGTGGATATAATCATCATTGTCTGATTGATTTCCACATCTATTTATACAATGTATTTGACCTATTTAGGTTTCACACTTTACAATGAAAACTCTATGATCAAAGGTTTACAACTTGACCTTGATCTCCTAGTTTTCATGTTTTCAATCAGTTAGACTGGTTAAAACAATTACATATGCTTTACTTTTTCCTCAAGAAATGGTTTTAAAGATAAGCATAAAGCTAAATATAAAACTCAAGTGTTTTATCTGATGTGTAACTCAGATCCACATTTTTCATAATTAAAATTGTTTCTCGGTAGACTGGTGCTTGGGTTGTTCTGTAGTCTTTGCTATCAGTTTCCTTTGTGAACTGTGTTTACGGTTTGCTCTATAAATCTATCTGTCACTTTACACTATAGACTGTGTTGTTGGTTTACATTGTAACCTGTCTGTCGGTGAAAACCAGTTTTGGTGTTCACTTGTGTTATAACATTTTTGGTGACCTCTGTGAACTGTTGTGTTGGGTTGCACTATAAGCCTGTCTTTCAGTGATAAAGTTACCGACGGCTCAAAAAATGTTTTCCTTGTATACTAATGATAAAATATTATCCTTTAGGATTATCAATCCCCCCTTTGGTATTAGTATCAGAAACTGATATGTGCAAAACTAAAATGTTCAGTATGTACAGCAAAATGTTTACCTTGTCAATATGACTCCCCCTATGTGCATGCCTTGGTGTAGTGTATGTATATGTTACATTTGCCTTTATACATATATTCCCTCTTTTATCATTTCCCCCTTTCACCTTATCATTTCCCCTTTTCTATTATTTCCCCCTTTATCATATCATTTCCCCCTTTTTTTGAAAATAATGTCAAAGGTGTAATACTTACATTTTGTCAAAAATGTAGGAATGGGATATCTTAATGTCTTCCATCATCTTCTCCCATTTCTCTTTGAGGTGTTCCAAGGCCATGTGCTCCAATGTTATCCTTGCATGCATGTCATAGATACCATCGATGACAGATATCTCCAGGGTGGCAATTAGTGTTTTTTCTGAAGTCGTGTGTTGTTGCAGTAATGTGAGATTTGGTAGTAGTAGAGCTTGGAGCTCGGTTACCTCATCTCAAATTTTTTATTCTTCCTCTTGAATCTCTAGTCTCAATCGTTTAGATTTTTCAAGCTTCTCATAATGCAACTTGAATGCATTTTCATCAGTTGTGAGACCTTGTGCACTTGCCTTAAGATCTTCATCAATTTTGGCCAACTTGTCTCTATGCTCAGTAGTGAAAGTTTCTAAAGTGCACAGATTTTTAATTAAGGTTACTACTTTTGATATTATCGGTTCTATAGTAGTAACTAATTTAGAAAGTTTTACCTTTTGTTCTACCACTTCTTGGCTGATTTTCTCTGTAAGCTTGTATTGACACTTTTTCTCAGCACATTCCTCTATTGCCTTGTCTGCATCTACATTCTATGATATGATGGCATCGGTAAGAGCTGCTAATTGATTAAGTATAGGTGCACTTTGATCAATTTTGGTGTCAAGTACAATCTACAATAGTATATCTTTGGTTGTCTCCATGACTTGGGAGTTCTTGTGCTCCTTCTTGAGCTTGTCCAGAATTTCTTTTCTTTTACAAAGTTCACCATACTTTGTAAGTGACTCTAGATCCAATGTCCTAGGATCACAGTCTGGTATGTCAATGATTTCATCCAATGTGACTAGATTTTTATTCTTCTTCTTCTTCTTTGAAATTGTGCTGGAAGCAGGGGAATGTATAACTATGGCTAGTTCATGCTCTTTTTCTTGCTTTGGTGATTGTATGGGAGGTGTGGTGCCTGTTTTTTGTTGCTCAGTATTGACCTGTTGGTTGGTAGTGGACGTCTCCACATCAACCTTGTCTGTATTTGCAGCCTTTTTACCCTCAGTGTTCTTGTCAGTTGCATCACCAAGTTTCTCCTCTCCACTTGAATCTTTCTTATTCTCTTGTGTATCTTGTTGCTTCCCTTGTTCAACACCTGTGTCCATCAGTGTGGTTGCATCAGGTTCAGGTGTCATCTCATTTTCCTCTATTATGATATTGATAGATTGTATCAATAATGGTATATCACCTGGTATATTTATCTATGCACCATCTGTGGTATCCATTTTCTTTTCCTTTTCCTGGTTGGTGGCAATAGTTATATCTTCATCTTTCACTGGTTCATCATTAGAATCAATAAGTGTTATATCTTTGATGATGACCTATGTTGAATCTGCTAATGATTGAAGTATCTGAGGTACATCGTCCATGGCCTTGCTTGCCTGTGTTGTCAACTCAACTGGATTGATGTCCTAAATATCATTTATGAAGATGTGCTCTGGGCTCGATGTGGCCTCTTTATCTTCACTGTGAGGGGTCTCGATAAGAGCTAATACCTTCTCGAAACTTGAAGCCTCCTTAGGTGGATTGAATATTTGATTCCAAGTTTCATCGCTTTCTTTTATCAGGCTTAATTAATTTGCCCTCCAATTGCTTGTATGCTCTCATCTTAGCTAAAAAAATTCTTGCATGCTTCTTCATCATTTCATCAATTTCCTCAACTTTTGATTCAGTTGGCATAATTGTAACCAAGGATATTTCCCTTATCTGCTTCTCGGTATGCAGTACATAAGTCCACCTTGCAGATATTGTGTCATTAAGCTATTCTGGCATCATCTTATTAAATTGTACAAGTACATATTTAAATGCAATCATTGCCTGAATGATGGCTTCTTCTATCTTCTTCTGATCCTCAAGAGATATGGTTAGCCATTGCCTTATATTAGCATTTGATATGCTACCTATCTTGATGATTGATGCAACAATCTAATCAATTGTCTTAGGAACTTTGTACTTTTCTGGTTGGAGTGCTTGTTCACTCTCATCATGTGTAGTGTCATCCTTGTCCTCTTTACCTCAAATGTATTTTCTTCTTTTCCTTGGTGCATGTTTCCCGATTTGAGGCTTTTCTCTTATAAGTTCTTACAGTTCCTTTCTTGACCGCTAGTGAATCTACATCTTTTCAAGTCTGGCTCCTAGTTTTTGATGCAATAGTAGGTCATGGTTTCTTTTCTAGTGGTGCATCAAATTTAGTTGACTCAGATTCACTTAATTGTTCACCTTCACCAATGGGTGATTGTCCCTCGGTGTCATCTTGTTGTTCTATTCCTTCATCATTAACCAACAATTTCTTTTCAAGTGTTTTTATGATTTTGTTCTTCTTTCAGTCTATCTTCTTAACAACTAAGCTTGTTTTGATTTTGGCCTTATCTTCTTCATAAGTTCCAAATCTTGGTAATGATTTGTCTAGTGGTTCATTTAATAATGCTTCAATAGCATTTGTGGCCTGATCAATGTTGATCTCATAATCTAGAGGTGGTAGCCATGTGGTCCTCGGTACAACTGGTTTCATAAACGTGGTGTCAATGTCCACTATGAAACATATATCATCCTTAAACTATTCAACTAGTTGTTCAGGTATCCTCATTCTTTTCTTCATTCTATCTTTGAAAGTAGTGAAGTATGCATCCATGACTGATGTAAAATTGTCCCCTAGTGACTTGATATATTCACTAATTTGTATAGTTACTGGTTGGGTAGTGTCCCAATTGACATTATCGACAGATGGGAAGAAGTTCTAGAAATATAAAAATATACACATGAGGAGTGATATGAACTTATGTGAATTGGACCTTGCTGGCCTAATTTTTCTCATGTTCTCCTCTAGTTTCTTCATTAGAAGCTCAGATTGGTCTAGTTGTAATCCCTTCTTCACAAGCTTGTAGGCAATGTCAACTGCTCTGCTTTCTATGATGTTTAACCGGATGCCTTGGAATACCTTGTATCTCAGTACACATGCACCAAATTTTAGTTTTGGATTGGTGATGGAGTTAACCTTTAAACCTCTGTCATCCCATATTGCACCTATCATCTTCTCGATCTCAGGTCGAGAAGGATGTTTTAGGACTTTGAACTTGTCGGTTACAGGATAACCTGTAACGGTGTGAATAACATCTTTAGTGATTGGTTTCAGTTCATCCAACCACATTTTCTTGTCGTGTACTCGGATGAGTACTATCCAGATCCACTCAGTTTTAAACTATTTAGGGAATATTAGGACATTTGTCAAACCTTTTACCTTAATGTGTTTATGTTCATCCTTAATGTTTTTATTTGTGCAAAGCTTCTTGTAAGCTTCTTCAACCTCGAGATCTCTGATCTCTACAACCTTATAGTGGGGATATAGGCTCGCAAATCCTCGACTATAAAAACCCTAGGTGGTATGCTTGAGAATGCTCCAGTGTCGTTGGGTTATGAAGAAACCTATGGACAAAATTTATACTTAGGTTCTTCGCATGTAGATTTCTTGATTAGATTGACCTTTTTATCTTTTGCATTCTTGATGTTGGAAATGCGCAATGTGCTTGCCATGTTTCTTGAAATTGGGGCTTTCTCTATAAATGATCTGTTGTAGCAGCTATGAATCTGTCAGAGTAGCCGTGAATGTGCTTGTGAATTACTCTGCAATCTAGTCATTGTTGGTTGCTCTACTTCACTCTGCTCTTTGCTTTGCTTTTTTCTCTTAAATACTTTGTGAAAGAATGAGCTTTTCATCACCCTTTTTATAGATGATGCCCTAAGTGGTGCAATAAATGCTTTACCTACTTCTCGGTGTTCAAAGACGAAGTCACTCAAGGAACATACCAACTTCAACCTCGGTGAGAATGCGACGCTTGGGGTAAGTGTCAACTCAATTGAACTTTCACATGTTCACCAACGACACTCGGTATGTAGAAAAGACTTCATTGTCTTTTTACATGATTATTGACGATTCTCATTTTACATTAACAACTTGGATTTTTGTATGTACACTGACAATTCTCAGTGTGTATTGACCAACAAGATTGGATTCACATATTCATAACAAGTAATACCATAGTGCATCTTCATTCATGCTAATTTGGCATATTATCAATGCATATTGGAACTGATGTAAAATATAGCTTTGTATAGTGCAGTTCCATACTTGTGCTTAGGTGGGGGTGGTGATATCACCAGATCCATTGGATGAGGTGTCACCAACTATGGTCCAGAATCATCTTTTCTTGTATCTTTCCCCCACATTTGATTTCTCATTCTCCTCATATCTTCAATGGTATTTCCATTAGAAAAAGTGCTTGACTTTGTCACTCGGTCTCTACAGTCCTTTCTTAGATGATTGACCTTATGACAGTGTAAACATGCCATTCTAGAGTTAGTCTGATTCCTAGACCTTCTTATCTATTTCCTCATGCATTTTGTAGCTATGTGTCCATATCTACCACATGTTGTGAAATTTGTCCATGTTTTGTAATCCCAAACATATGAGTTACCGACTCTTCTTGGTTGATAAGCATTTTCTTGTTCTTTTGGTTTCCATGCTTGCTTTTTCTTTTTCCTGCATTCAAGAGATGTGTGCCCATGCATTTTGCAAGTAGAACAATATTTTTCCATGTAGGATTCCTTCTTTGGTTGTTTCACCTTAGATATGCATTCATGTGATCTGTATCCATGCTTGTTACAATCATAACATTTACCTATGAATGTAGATGTGGATTTAGGTATACCTTTAGCTTTGCTCCTTCAAAACATTTGATGTGTAGCCTAGTTTTCCACAGTGATTGCATGACTGCTTCATTGGTCTTGGATTGGTGTAGACATCTTTTGATCAGCTTGGTTTGATGATTCTCCATGCTTGGTATACCCTAGACCGGTATTGTTGTTGAGTCTTCTTTATCCATTCAAAAAATCATCTAGTCTCTTTGTACTTTCTTCAACTTTCTTGATCATATCATCGTGTTGTTGTTGAATCCTTGCTTCATGCTCCAGTCTCTCATTTTCTTCTCTTAGCTCACTAATAGCTTCCAATTTCCCATTGAGTTCTATGTTCACTTGATTTCCCTCATGAATCATAAGAACTATTTGATTGGCGATCTCCTGACGATGTTTAGTAAGTCTCTATATTTCAGTCTCTCTTTCTTGTAACTTCTAAGTGATCTTCCTCCTGTCATCAATAGCTAATGTTCTTTCTTGTTTAGCTTGTCTAGCATTGTTCATAACATCAATCATCCTTACCATTTGTGTCTCTTGACCGATTTGTAGTACTTTTACTTTCTCTATCACATGTTGATTGATTTCATTCAGACTTGTAACGCTTCCTTCAGATGTGTCTAATGTATTGCTAGATGTAGATCCTGATGACTCAAACAAATCAGGTATCTCTTCTTCATGATAGTCTATTTAATTATAGTGATATTCCATAACTTTTCTTTCATCCAGTAGCTCTCTCATCTTAATTATTGCTTCTTTTTATTTCTCATAGAAGATTTGTATCTGCAACTTCTGATTCTCAACATTCTTGTCAAGCTTATACCTTTCCATTGTATGATATTTTCTCTCAAGTGATTTAAACTTTTCCAAATAAGAGATCTAGCTCTGATACCAATTGTTGGAATAATGAAATGGTGTGTACTGAGAGGGGAGGGGTGAATCAGTACCCTTAAAACTTTTTATCAATTGACCATTAGTACTATGTTCTTGCATTACCGACCATTGATGTTTTTCTACCTTATGCATGTAATATCAAATCATAAACTTAATTGCATGTAAACATTCATGAAATGTAAGTACACATGACACACGAATTGGTAATGTAGAAAACCCATGTTAGAAGGTAAAAACTATAGTGGGGAAGAAACCCACAAAGATTCACTATCTATAGAATGGAAGGTGTCGATTAAGGCTACAAGTGTTATCACTTCTAATGATCTTACCCTATTAGGAGTAACATTCAAGACTTGTTTTTGAATAAGGTAACAACAAGTTTTGAAGGGACCCCAAAATCCTTTACAAAGCACCAGAAAGATAGACAAGAAAGAACCACAACAACAACGAACTGTCAAACATGACAGAGAGCCAAAAAAGGGCTAAACCCCAGTTTAAACACTAAAGAACATTACAAAACAAAAAACTACGATCAACTAAAAAATTCCAGCAAAATAGAAACAAAAAACTTCCAGTAGCCAAAACATTCCAACACAAAAACTAATCAGCATCCATCTGATCTTCCAGAATCTGGACTTCTTTCATCTCCAGCTCCATGCTCTCGATCGAATCCCGCAACTTGGTGATATATTTAATCTGAACATCAGCTTTCTTTTTGGTGTTGGATCTGGTCCTAGTACCTGGGCCCGAGATATGAATATCTTGAGAGCCATCATCCTCCTGCTTAGCCTTATCATTTTAGTTACCTTCCAAAAGGGTAAATAGGGCTTTTAGGTTGTCCACAAAATATTTCATTCCCATTTTTCTAATAGTAGTTAGTTTTTTTAGAAGAGCATTGTTGTTGTTAACCTTATCGGTTATCTTTTTGAGCCTGTTATCAACCATTGTGCTAATCTTTTTTTTCCATATCATTTACCTTATCAAACACATCCTTCCCTTGCTGGTACATGACCGCATCATTGTGCATTTTATCCACAATTTCCTCTAGTAGAGAGTTTCTTTCTTCCAGATTCTTGTAATCAGCTTGAATCTTCTTCATGTCATCCTAAATCCATTTATCCATATTATAGCTGTTCTCAACTTTCTTTCTGGCCATTTGAAGGAAATATTGAGTAGCCACTCTTTTGACTTTGACCTCTCTCTCACAGAGTTCGTCATCCAGACTCCTCAGGTTCTGGTCATTCTTCTCCTCAAAGTCACCTTTCAAGATATCTTGGGTATCCTCATCCTTCTTATTATCAGTGTTATCCTTATCTACTATGTCAGCTTCCTCTTCAGGAACAATATTCTCCTCATTGTTCTCAATATTGCCTTTATTAATCTCAGTTTCCTCAATGTTCCCCTAATCCCTGTTAGACTCCTGAATTTCTTGGTTTTGCTTCTCCTCTCCATCATTAATGGCATTATGGTATTCAATGTGGGTAACAATTATATTATCAATTTCTTCAGTGATTTCATCCAGAATGATGCTACCCATCTTCTGGGTATCCTCAATATCCCCTTTACCTGCCAAAGGCTTGTTGGTAATGATAGTATTAGTCTCTAGATCATCAGTATTGGTCAGATTCCCAGTGAAACCCTCGTCCTTAGAAGTCTCGACGTCTTGTTCATCCCTAGGTCTCATGCCTTTAATGTCATCTTACATTGACAAAGAGATATCAACAGCAATAGGGCCTTTACAACTTTTTTTGGTTTTTGCTTTGCTGATATTCTTACTAGTAGACAACTCCATGATCTTCCTTTTAACATTCTCAATACTCTTAGAAATGGGGTCAGGAATGTGTTTCTTAACATAGTCTGTAATCAACAGAATTAGACCCTCATGTAAAATAGGGGAAGATTTAACTCTATGGTCAATAATACTCTGACTGAGAGAGCTTAATAGATAATAGGGAAAGCAAACCCTAATTTCATGACAAAAATGGTTAACCGAAATGAAATGGTAATTGTAGACCTTTGAATACCTACCTTCGAGCGTGAAGTACTCCATGATATCCCTGATTAAAAATGCCCATATACGCTCGATGTTTGACAACATAACATAGTCCAGATCACCCTCACAAGCATGGCCCTCTCCTCATCAGTCTTGGGGAAATTTTTATAGGCTTTATTTTCCTCTTTTTTGTCTTTTGAGAAATGCATTCCCTCTAACGGGAGACCTACAATCTCAGCAAGGCAGTCTAGAGTGAGAGTTAAGGATTTTCCCAGAATGTTCATTGTCCCATTCTCCCAACCATTCACAAAACCTTTCATCACCTCCTTATTGTTTCCATGGAGACGTTTTAAGTATCTGTGCACTTTACCCTTCTTGAGCTTGCTCCACACCTCTTTTTCATTCCTCCATTTGCACACTACAAGTTCTTCTCTCTTCATATCTCCCCCCATTTCTTCATTCTCCTTCGTATTAGTATAATCTCTCACACTATTCTAGTTTTTGCTAATATTCATCCCAAGATGCTTACAGACCTTCAAATGCATAGAGAGATAAAAGGCTTGCAATTGAAAGAAGTCATCATAAATTTGATACTTCACATGACACGATGTCGTCATCGTACCCCAGATCAAAACAACATTAATCAAAATGATTAATTCGATTGATTTCACCTGCCTTGTGATTAACCCAGTCATAATTGAGCAATAAATTAACCTCATGATTAATTTTAGCATTTCCATGCCACTTGCAAGTGACATCATTTTTAACTCCAAAGTTGGCAATACTATCCGCCATTTGGTTAGTTCCTGATAATTACGACTGACATAAAAAGGAGGTAAAGTTTGAGGCCACTTCTTTAATTTTAATAATTAAATGATCAATTATCCAAGATGCCTTACTTCTGCCTTTGATGTTATTAAAAATATTTAAAGAGTCTCCCTCCAGCCATACTTTCTTACAGCCTAGTTCCTCCACTAGCAAAATAACATTGAGAGCCACCATTGCCTCAGCCTATGGTTAGATTGAGTTCCAAGAGGAGAAGCAATCACACCAACACAATTACCATTTTGATCTCTAATTATGCCTCTTCCTCCAGCAATGCCCAGATTGCCCTTCGCAGCCCCATCAAAGTTCACTTTAACCCAATCTTTAGGGGGTGAAGTCCAAGTAGCCTTAGATCTATGATTGATATAATTTTGAACTTTGTCATTTCTGTCACTTTCCCTCTTACTGTAGTTAGACTCTGAATTTGATGAAAGAAAGTTTTCTTCCAATGCCCTGCAAATTTGGTTTCCTATCACTTTAGGGCTAGAATGATTATCTCCGAAGATTCTATTATTGTGTTCTTTCCATATTCTCCAGCAAAAGTGAGGGGGAATGAGGTACCAAAGTTCTTTGTCAATAAAGTTATGAGGTGGATAGCTCCATTGAGCAACAAAATCCTGCCAAACAGAGGGGAAACACTAGCAAAGATTCCATTTTCTAAAGATGATATCCCAGACTTTTCGAGTGAAGGGACAATGCAGCATGATATGATCACAAGACTCAGAATTTTCAAAATAAAGACTACATCTATTAACAATATTGAACCCCCTTCTAGTAAGATTATCAAGAGTCAACAGTTTATTTTGAATGAGAAGCCAATAGAAAAAGTTGATTTTAGGTATGATATTTTTATACCATACATAGGAGCAAGGAGGCCTTTCCTCTCTTTCAGTAAATATTTTGATGGTAGAAGCCATAGTGTACTTGCCATCAGCAACAGGATTCCAAACAATCAAGTCTTGGATGTTATCTTTGATATATCAAGTCTGCAATTCATGCAGGAGGGAAATAAATCTAACATCGATTTCTCCCAGATTCTTCCATTTGTTGTCCTGCCAATAATCTATAGCTTTAGTACCAATAGATGCTTTGCATCTATCAATGCTTTTCTTCCATTCTTGGTTGTTAGACAGAGGAATTGAATGAATCCATTCATCATCCCAGAATTCAATTCTACTACCATCTCCCAGCTTCCATCTTTTTCCTTTGACAATTAGGTCTTTGGTTGACTTAATACTATTCCAAATGAAGGAGCCATTAGTACTGTTATCATCTCTTATAAAGTCCTCCAAAGAATTATTGAGGAAGAGATATTTGCTTTTAATAATGTAGTTCCATTCTTTTTTATCTCCATAAATCCTCCAAAGTTGTTTTTCCATAAGGGCTTTATTTATGTTTTTTATGGTTCGCAACCCGAGACCTCCCAACTTTTTGGGCTTGCAAAATTTGTTCCAAGAAACAAGGCTAAATCTTTTCTTTTCTTCAACCCTTGACCAAAGAAATCTCTTCTAGATTTTCTCTATCTCAATAGCAATTTTGTAGGGTATTTTAAACAAGCTCATTGCATAAACTGGGAGGTTCTGAAGAGTAGAATTCAATAATTGGAGCTTTCCCGCATTGCAAAGGAGCGCCCCTTTCCAACCAACAAGTTTATTGTTGTATCTGTCTATAAGAGTATGCCAGAAGATTTATGGAGGATTGGAGTAGAGAGGTAAACCCGAGTAAGATGAAGGAATTTTCCCAATATTACATCCAAGAATAGTTGAAATTTTCTTGTCTTTCTTCCAGAGTATTTATGAAGAAAATAGAGCTCGTAGTCCAATTGACTAGCTGGCCAGTTGCCGCAGTATAGATAGAAATGCCTTTCTTCAGATTTTTGGCTTCTTTAATAGTTGACTCTCCCATGATAAGAGTATTGTCCACAAATTGCTCGTGGGAGAAAATGAGTCTAGCTAAAGAGGGTTGGATACCACTTATTTCACCTTTTTCCACCATTTTATGGATGTACCTCCCAAGGCATTCAACAAGTATAGCAAAGAGTATATGAGAGATAGGATCTCCTTGTCTTAGACCTCTGGCAGGTTTAAAGAAAGTAGAGGATCCCCCATTAACAATGACTGACGAAGAAACAATTGTCACAAGTTGCATCGTGATTTTGATAACATCTTTGTTGAAACCAAAAGAGGACAAAACCTTCTGTTGGAAATGCCAATCCACTCTATCATAAGCCTTAGAAAGATCCAGTTTCATCATGAAACCCTATTTTTTAGCTTTTTCCAGAGAATGGATATTCTCACAAGCCACGATTATAGAGTCGAGGATTTGTCTCCCAGGAACAAATCCATTTTTCTGGGTAGAGATAATATTCGGAAGAAACTGAAGCAGTCTGGAAGTAATAACTTTAGAAATAATCTTGTATAAAGAGTTGCACAAGCTAATAGGTCTAAATTCTTCCACAGTGTTAGCTCCTGGATTTTTAGGAATAAGAACCAAGAATGTGGCATTGAGTTCCCTGAGGAGACATTTAGTGCCAAAGAATTCTTTTATAGTGTCTTGCACATCTTGACCAATTATATTCTAGAATTGCTGGAAGAACAACATAGGGAATCCATCTGGGCCAGGAGATTTTTTCACTTCAAAAGAAAAAACATTCCTAATTTCCTTGTTCGAGGGAATAGCTTGGAGCATTTTGTTAGAAGGATAATAGACCAACTTGGGAATGGCTAAGAGAATTTCATCTTGATCAGATCTATTCAAATTATTTTCCTTATCCAGCAACTTTGAAAAGTATCTTAGCATTTCTGATCTGATATCTTCCTCTTTCCTTATGGACTTACCTTTAGATTGGAGATTCGTAATCCTATTGATATCTTTATGTTTCATAGCCATCATATGGAAGAATATTGTGTTTTTTTCACCAATCTTAAGCCAAAGAGCTCTAGATCTCTATCTCCAGAAGTATTCCTCCTTGGTAATAATGTTATGATAACCTGCCAAAAGATTGTTTTCCTTAGTTTTTGTTTCCTTTGAGAGACCATCCTTCTGGATTGTGTCCTGAATTTCCTTAATTTTGTTCTGCAGATTCCCTTTCAAATGAAAAATATCCCCAAACAAATTCTTATTCCATCTTTTTAGATTACTTTTAATTGTGTTCAGTTTCTTGGTCGTTCTATACATTTCTCCCCCTTCAATAGTGCAGTTCCACCATTCCTCAATCTTCTCTTTTAAGTTAGGATGTGCTAACCACATTTTTTCAAATATGAAGGGAATATTATTTCTACCCTTGATCTGATTAATATTTAGAGATATAGGATAGTGGTGAGATCCTGTACGGAGTTCAGCAAAAAAAGAACAAAAGTACCTGGAAAGCCAATCATGGGTTAAGAGGGCTCTATCCAGTTTAACCTAGATTAGATCCTTCCTAGTACATCTATTCGACCACGTATAGTCAATTCCTTCCAGGTCAATATCTAATAAGGCTTCCTCATTGATATAGTCCACAAGATCAGATCTGCTATCAAGTTGGGAGGTAATACCACCCTTTTTTCCTCATTTTTAAGAGGAGTATTAAACTCTCCCATGATCATCCAACTAGCTTCTTGGTAAAGATTACGGATTTCTTTCAATCTTTGCATATACTTCTATCTGTATGCAATGAAACCTAACCTGTTGGGAGCACACTCAGACATGAAAACGTCAGAGATAAACATTAAATAACAACATTATACATATCTAAAGCATACTACTAAAAACAAGAAGAGATTCATCACAACCTTCGATGAGCCAAAAAAGTGCACCCAAGCCTTGTTGATTTGCTCTTAGAGAGGTTTGTGGGTGTGCTCTCCCAACACAATATTATAAATCCCACTATTGATAACAATGCAAGCTAAGAGAGTGAATAACTCAAGAACAAGTATGAGGAACTTGTCTCAAGTGATCACAATGATTTGATGAATGCAAAAGCTAATCTAAATTGATATACAAGACTAACTAAGATTCATTCCATTATAAACCTAAGATGTGATATCTAGATTCAACAATAAAATAAACATGAACTAAGAAATACAATTGCTATGAAAAATGCTAAATTACTCAAAGAAATCTAGAACTAAATTAGCATGATAACAATGCATAAATGAGAGATGATTTGCTCTTAACAAAGGCCTCTATTTATAGAGTTTTTGGAGAGAGAAGGCTTGGATGAGGTGGAGCTCATGTGGCATCCACATAGGTGCCACATGAGAGACACATAAGTCATGCAAGAGGCCCACTTTGCAACTTTGGATGTGATGGGTCAAAGTGTACTTAAAGTACACATGTGAAGGATCTTGTAAGAAGGTGTAAGAGGGTGTAAGAGTTTTGGACCAATGAGACACTTTTGGAAAGTGTAAGAAGGTGTCA
>MU224239.1:628209-656203 GCA_018584345.1 Thuja plicata
CTTCCAAAAATGAGCCAGTGAATTTTTAGGTTGTTTGGTGAAGTGCCTATTTGTTAGGGTTTCCTATTTTTTAGGGATTTCTATTTTTAGTAAGTCTCAGATTGGCTTAATTTTGAGTTTCGAAGTAGTTCCTATGTTTTAGGGTTTCCTATTTTTAGGGAAGTCTATTTTTAGTAAGTCTTAGATTGCCCTAATTTTGCATTTAAATAAACTATTTTTAGTAAAGTCTATTTTGGGCAGGATAGGTGAGCACTGGTTGAGGAAGGAGAAAATGGGTATCCAAAGGCGTGATAAAAAAATAGCTCAAAGAAAGCATTCCTAAAAAAGTAGTTCGAAAAAGTGAAAATTCACTGAAAAAGCAGACACATCTGCACAAATTTTGAAATGGAGTCGGTGCGCAATGCGTTGCTCATTTCTACAAAAGTTTGAGAACAACAAAAATAACTTATATAGGGGGACATGTTCAATCGTTGGGTGAGCTCCAATGCTAGAAAGGAATGCAAGTGAGCCGAGTTGGGAAGGCAATGCAAGTGGGCCGTGTCTATGGGGCAGAATATTTGCACCTTTGTTAACACAATATGTTGTTAACAATATATGTTAACAACACGTATGTTAGCATATTGTGTTTGTTTGTAAATTACTAACACATGTTAACACAATAGGCTAACATACATGTTGTTAACGTATTTTGTTAACAACATATTGTGTTAACAAAAGTGCAAATATTCTGCCCCATGGACACAGCCATGCAAGTGAGCCAAGTTGGGAAAACAATGCAATAAGCCTAGTTGGGAAAGCATGAGGAGTGAGTTGAAATGGCTAAGTGTTGGTGAAGACCAACACCAGTAAGCATGGAAAACATGAAAATGGATAAGTATGAATCATGACTGCATGAAGGAATGTCAAAATGGTTTAGTCATGAAAATCCTCCATAACCATGGATTTGCGTCCAAACCTGAATTCCTCCATCAAAGCTGCATATGTGCCCAGAAGCTCAAGACAAGAGGTGCCAAGGAATTTTCTCAAGAGCACTAGTTCCACAATGTCACAAAATCTCCCAAGGGTTGGCAATATACGCTAAGAAGTCTAAATAGCGCCCATGATCCCTAAACTAAGGAAGTCATGGAATGTGAAAAATGCCAAAATTCTCCATCCAAGGCAATTTGTGCCCATATTCACTCAAACACAAGCGCTAAGAAATGCTACAAAGGTCCAAAATCTTTGATTCATATACACTCTAGAGTGCTAAATTTACTAAGGCAAGGAATCTGTTTTGAAGGAGAAAATCCTTCACCAGGATAAGATAGTGCATATCCAATTCCTATGAGGCAAGGAGATTGTTTCACTAAAGCACGAGACTTCGTTCAAGACAAAATCTTCCAATCACGCTCATATGCGCCTTGAGCACAAAATCCACAGAGTCAAGGAGAGTTTAGAAAGATCAAAGATCCATTACTAGGCCTGAATAGAATATGCTCCAATTCTTAGTAGTGTTGATCCACCTAAATATTGGAACTCATCAAAAGTTTTGAAATCTGTTAGGAACTCATATACATCTGTGAACACAGGTAAGGGGGTGCCACGAAATTGATGCAGATGTCAAAATTCCTTTCCAATACAAATCTGCGCTCCGGAGCTTTGTTCCCTGGTAAGTTCTCAAAGAATAAAATTCTCCACAGAAGCTAAATTCTCTTTTCAGGCCTCATTTGCAATCAAAGCCAGGAATTCTACGAAGTTTTGTGCATGAGAATATGCTCAAAAGCTTAATGTGGGTCAAAAAATGACCGACCTACAAAATCAAGGAATCGATTTCAAAAAAGATGGGGATGAGATGTATTACCTGGTCTTAATCTGTGCCATGGACAATGAAATTGCATAGGGACGAGTCTGTGAATGTACTTGTGTGCTAAGAAATTCCAAATTTTGAAAAATCCGCAACAAAAGAGTGAGATGCACTCTAAGTGAATATTCTCCATTCACAAGGAAATTTCGTTTGAGTTCCAAAATCCGCCAGGAGGCTACATATGCACTCACGGGCACAATTCCTCCACACACAAGGAATTTCGCTTGATAATGAGAATCCACCGCTACGTCCAAAATGCCCTCTAGAGTGCAAATTTGCCATGGTTAAGGAATATACTTCAAAATGGAAATCCACCATAGAGGCTAATATGCACTCATTAGCACAAATGTTACACGGGCCAGGAATGTATTTAAGTGGTGGAATCCCCTTCAATTTAGTCAATATGTGCTCATGAAAATATAATGAAGTAACATTAGAAATTGGTAGCTCACGAAAATATAATGAAGTAACATTAGAAATTGGTAGTAAGAAATTTAAAGTTAGTCGACATGCCAAAATACACCTGATAAAGAGGTGGGGGTGCAACCAAAACTTGTTTCAAATATTAAAGTCATCCTAAACGCCTCATTTACACGCAAGGAAAGAATTGTACAATGTTGATTAAGTGGGGAGAAATAAAGTCATGGTCGAATTAAGCAATGAAATATTATTAATGTTTTAAATTCTCCTATCCATTTATTTGGCACTCAAGGTTGTAGTTCAATAAACATTGGAAATAATGAATATTTATTTAAGTGTCGAGATTCTACGCCGGTATCTAAAGTGCACCAGAGGAAAGAAATGACTAAAACCGATTTAATTTCGACTAAGATTGATTGTGGAAATAGTGGAGATATTTGGGAAATAATTAAATATTGGAATTTTAAAATTTTCTCATATTTAATGACGTCCAATATTTAATTGATAAAACGTTGGAAGTGATATAATTGTTGGAATATTTAAATTCCAACACCTTCAAGTGCGCACCCATGACGAAAGATGTGTTGATGAACACAAATGACTTGAATAGAAACTTTTGTGAAAATGGAAAGAACATGACACATGGCGATGAGATTGAAGGAATAATAGAAACTTTGAGACAAGTGGTAATTTTGTAAGAAAATCTCTCCTGGAATGGCAACTTGGGAGAATATTGAATGCAACTGCCTAAATTTAATTCATTGCCAATTTAGCAGGTTGAGGGCCACATTCCTTTATAAGAGATGAATTCTCATTTCATTCTCACAGTGAAGAATTGGAGAGCCAAGAGAGGTGAATTTGCAGTAGTTGGAAGAATCAGAAGAGGTTGTGGGATTTGGCGAAAAGTAATTCTACAATAAGTTTGAAAAATCAGAGAAGAGGCAAAAATTTCTGGATAGAGAAAATCTCTTTCTAGAGAGATTCTCTAGTAAATTTTCAAATTTTCTTCTCCAAAGTCGGAATTTACTCCACGAATGAAGAAATTTAATTTGCTTTTTTATTCCTCGCTTGTTCTTATGTTTGTTACTTTCTTTTGTAGGAGGAATGGCGGAACCCAGAGGATCAAGTTTGTCCAGATTGACGTTGATCAAGAATGAACAGAGAGGATTTTATCCAGAGTCCAAGATCATGTCAAAATGGAAAGATGTTGGTGACGAATTTGGGTGGCCTCGACATGAATGAGTTTAATAGAAGAATGTTCGGTTACAAGGATCATGCTCCCACATACTTAGCCAGGTAGATAGAAGCAAGATTGTAGCAGTAGCTGGATTTCTTCCGGCCATCCAGCATTCTAAATTGATACTGGAATGCGCAAGGCACTATAATTTGGAATATAAAATGATTAGAGACCCAGATAACAAGGTATTAACATACCTCTCTTCGCTGGCAATTTTAGAGGCTTTTCGACTTGCAACATACAAATCAATGGTGTGGAAGACAAAAGAATAGGGACTCAGGGTCTACACTTGCGGGATTGACCATTGTGAGGGAGTGATCAACCGAAAATGGCTGCGGAAAATCAAGGCTCACCATTCTAAAAGTACCCAAACAACTGGTCTGGTTGGACCTTCAGCAAGAGTACAGTGACAGTGATGATGTTAAGTAGGATATTTGGAATCCCTTAGTCCTACATGTTTGAGTCTTGGATGTGGTACTTCATTGAATAGGTGACGAAAGGAATCAATGCTATAGACTGGGCTGGAATAATCAGTCACAATTTAGATGAGCAACTCAAAAATTTATAGTAGTCAGGGAAATTCCATTTGATCTCTTATGTTATATACATGTTAGCCAAAAAGACAAGATAGGGAGGATTGAGGTACAAGGGGGTCAATAAGAAGTGGTCTAGGCCATGTGAAAGTACACAAGTGTTATCCCGAGTTGCAACTCTATGCTAAGGATGACTTCATGAGAGCCAACAACGCCTTTGCTATGCGCATTGTCAGAACGTTGTAAGTAGGCTTCCATACAATGCTATTAGCTGAGGCAAGAGCGTGGTTCATCCAATTCCTGACTTTCTCCTACATTGGGCTGCAAGGGTTTTCTTCCAAGCCATACAGACTTCCAAGGTATTCGACTGATAAGATGGTGTTGTTTGAAGTCACAAGGCAGCTGACTGCATACAACAAGATCTAGATAAAGTTGGGACTTGAGTTCCTAATCACCATAGGAGATGAGGTCAAAATGTGTCCATGCATATAGGCAGCTAAAAGGTCAGCAGACGAATTACATTTTTACCATTTAGCACTCTATCCAACAAGAACAAATTATGATCCTTACAACCAAATTAGAGTGGTAGCTGGTGAAAATCACCAACACAGGTTGTATGTTGAATATTTATGGGCAAACGCTACAGATGAATATGAGATTAAAAGGAGGATGTTTTCTAGGTTGCCGCTCAAAATTATCAAGGCATGTAGGATCACCCATGTGCCAAACCAAGTAGAAGAAGATATGAATGTGATCTAGTTTGAGTATGAGAAAGAGAGAAGACCATCCAACCACATGATTGGTCCAAGAGGGAAATATTAGATCTCGATTCAATATCGGGTCCAGTCTTAAAGTTTACAAGATGGTGGTTGAGCATCAAGTCAGCAGACTGAGGGTGAGTAAAGACTGCCTGACTTATAACTTGATGGGGCATCCGTGGTGTTGATGTGTGTTTTATGACTGCATTAACAATAGAATAAAATATTGAAACATCTTATCCTTGATCAAAATTTTGCGTATACTAAGATTGCAAGTAAGATCACACGAGTAATTTCCAAGGTTCCTTCTAGGTTGGATAAGCTCGATGGTTAATGTGATATGCTCTTATCATGAGGGGACTTATGTTATATTCATCAAGTTGACTCCAAAAATTACTGGCTATGGGAGCTTTCAGATGATATAGCAATGAAGGTACTTTTTTGGGTTTTAACACAATATGCAGAAAGTAAATGAGAGTAGGATTGAGGAATTCTATTCTAATCCTAAGAACTTGAAAGATGTATACTGCTACGATGAAATCTACCAAATTTTGCTTCACCAAATTTAATAACTACACAAAGCTAGTGCAATTTTTGAAGGTTGTGCAAATAATTTTCATATCCCAATGAACACCATCAAAACAACAATGTGCATTAAAGATAGAAGTAAAGCATCCGCAGAATGGCTTAAATCCAACCTTACTCTGCGCTTAGGAATCACCTAAGAACAAAAGGTATGAGCAAAATGATTCCACCATAACACTATTATCAATTGCATTCATCTAAGTACTTGAAAACAAATCTACTCTAAGTAAAGTAACAAGAGAAAATGCAAGCACCAAAATACATCAAGAAATCACCAAACTTCATTGACAACTTTATTATCTTGGTAGCTCATAAGCAGTAATCTGCAAATTCCGTCATTTTCAAATGAGAAGTGAGCCCTTTATATAGATCTCAGATTACAATGGGTGTCTAGGATTGAAACAAAATAAACAACCCAAATTTCGCCACCTCAACCCTAATTAGGGTTAGGGAAAGAAGAGAGAATCTACAATTAATGAGTGGGTCCACATGGACCAATAGAAATGCACATGTCCGACAAGGTGGGGTAATAAGTGCCTGTTATGTAAGTCCACTAAGTAGGAGAGGGGTGAATGAATGCCCACTATGCATTAAATGTCGTCTTCTTTGAATAGATTATTCTTGATTCCCTTCCTTAAATGCAGTGAATTCTGACTGGGAGACCTTTTGCTTAGCTGGTGGAGATGACTGGGCGCCATGTTAGCATGCTAGGTGCCATGTAGGCTCGGGCCTTTTCTAACTGCATCATTTTGCAACCTAGATCCAACTTTGATTACTTCTTTTGAAAATTTCTCCCTTTGATCATTTCCTTCCTTCCTTCCATGTACTTGTTTGGGAATTAATCTTTTTGAGATAGATCAGACCTTTTGACTTTTGATCTTGGGTTTCCAAAGGAAATTCAAGATGTACTTGAACTTTGATCTTTGAAGTCCTGAACCTTGAATGCCTTGAACTGGATCGCTTGAAAACTGGAACTGGAATTCTGGGACTTGAATGTCTTCCTTGAACATCTGGGACTGGAATTCTTCCTCTTGCAAAATAATAATTGACATAAGAATTGTGCAAGACATTTAAAATACAACACATAAAAACTCTTCCATATTTTCTCTCTCTAAAAATCCCTTGCTTCATAATTACTTCTCTTCGAAATTCCCCCTCCGATTTTTCTATCTCTTTGCAAATGCACCTCTTCCTTCGTAAAAGATCAGACCCTCTCTCTAGAAACTCTCTAGATTCTTTCACTCTTAAAAAATTGTGCTTTCCTCTTGATTTTCTATCTCCTTGCAAATGCACCTCTTCCTTCTTATAAGCTAAGGCCCTCTCTCTAAAAACTCTCTTCAAATTTCTCGTGCTTTCCTCTTTTTTTTTTTCAAATTTGCTTCAAAATTCCTTTTCTTCAAAATTCACACCTCTCTAGAAATCACATCGCTCTCTAGAAATTCTCTCTCCAAAATTTGCATGCCTATCGCTTTTTATGTTGTCCTAAAAAAATCCCTCCAAGACATTTAACTTCACCAACAAGCTTCATTCATGGGCGCACACTTGAATAGGTTGGAATTTAAATATTTGAGGAATTAAATATTTCAAATGTTTTATCAATTAAATATTGGACATTGAAAAATTCCAATATTTAATTAAACTCAAATAATTTCAATATTCACCTTGAACTCAACTTGGATTCTTGTTTTGACGAATTTTAAAATCCGTTATCATAATTTAAATCTCTTGATTTTTCACATTTATTTAAATCCAATCTTGATCGATTTTAAGTTTTCACTTAATTTCTCTCTTATGGAGCATTATATTATTGTTTCCAATGTCTCGTTGCAATATCATCTTGAGCGCATTTTGTTTATTAGATAGGATTTTAAAACTTTACTTATTTCCTTGGTCATAATAAGATAGCGCTATTGAGTGCATACTCATGAATGTAGAGGATTTCAACATTTGCCAAAGGATTTTATCACTTCCTATCCTGTGTATAATTTGTGCTATGGGCACAAATAGACCTTAGTGTAGGATTTTCAAACCTTATAAAATTTCCTTGACATTTGCAAAAATGCGCCGGTGAGCACAAATGGGGGTTCCTCACGAATTTTCTTCTTCTAGCAAGATTCTGTGAGTGTGGAGGAGTAGTGCCCGTGAGCGCATATGAAGCCCAATGGTGTATTTTCATGCTTGAGCGAGATTCCCTGACAAAGCAAGAACTGTGACCATGGGCTTCTTTGGCAGTTGGTGATGTACTTTGATGTTTTGAACATACCTCCTTCCTTTCTTGTGCGTGGATCTGGGCTCAAGATGCATGTGTGGGTTCTTCATAGTTTTTACCATCTTGCAATTTCCTTATTGTATGCGGATTTTTCAAAACTTGAAATTTCTTGGCACACAGGTTTATTCACAGACTCATCCTTAGGAGAATTTCCTAACTGAATGCAATTTCGCTATCCATGTTGCAGATAGTGCTCATGTTTGGATTTTCCATTTCAAACCTTTACCTTTGTCATGTATGATTTTAGACACAACTCCTCAGGTGTATGAAATTAGCGCTAATGAGCGCATGTTAGCATAGGGAGTGGAATTTTCAACTGGACACCTTTCTTTGTTTTCTCAAAAAACTAGTGCCCCTAATTGCTGTCTAGGAAGAAATTTGGCTTGAACAAGATTTCTTGTGTTGAACGTAGCTTCTTGTCTTTGTGTGAATCGTAATTCTTGGGCACATTTTATCTTTGGTTGCGGACTTTAGCTTCAAACTTGTTCCTTGCTGCATACAAACCCTATGACCTTGCTGCTGCAGATTTTCAAGCCTTCGAACACTCTAGTATGGTTGAAAAGGGGCGCTCTTGAGTGCAGTTTAGACGCTTGATCACTGCTGGGCATATATTCAACTAAATAGAGGACTTCCAGTTTTGAAGATTACAACATTCTTGGGCGTAAATGAAGGTCAGATGGAAGGATTTTTTTTTTCTTGGCGTTGAATCCCTACTCATGGGCAGTATCCTTCCTTGGGCTTAGACAGGACTAAGAGCCGAATTTTGGCCTTTGACAAATTCCTTACACGTGGAGGATTAGGACTCTAAGGTGCAAATTGAACATAAGGAAGAATTTTGCGACTTTTGGAGAATTCCATGGATTCTTGCAATCAACGCACAAGTGGGTGGACCTTTCCTCTTGAAACTCTGCAAAGTTCCTTGGCGTAGGTAGACTAGTAATCTCCAACGTTTTTTTCTCTCTTCATTGGAGGATCCTATGCCATTTTCTCTATCATTCCATGACTTTGTGTTCCTGCTGGGCACACCTAAACCTTGGAGGTGGGTTCTGTTTCCTCTAAAAAATTCTTTATACAGTGCTTTATGAGCGCATTTCAGCTTAGAGGTGAGGGACAACTTCAACTCTTAACCATTTTTCAACTTTTCCTTGTCCTCACAATCCACACTTAGTCATTTGGGCTAATTTTAAATTCTCTATTTTTGGGCGCACTTTAGGTAGTGTCATGGAACTCTCTATGACTTGGTCATTTTTATGTTCTTCCATTCAATATCCATACTCATCAAATTTGGGCGCACTTGCAAAGATTCCATGGAATTTTCCATGACCTAATCACCTTTTATCATTTTTGTGCCCACTTTGATCATCACTTAGATGTTTGTCTCACACTTTTCAATTTTGGGTGTTCCCAGGGACGTTTCCAAACTTGGTGAAATTTCATGCTTTTCATGCCTTTTCTGTTTTTGAACATTCTCAGCCTTGGTAATTTTTGTTCATTTCTCTTGGGATGGATGCTTTTCTGATTGTCACACTGGATTTGATACTAGGTTCTTTTTCATACTGCTTTTTTAGAGGGGCTCTTAACTCAATACTTCATCCAATTCCATAGTTCTTAATTAGGAAACACTTCAAAACTAAAACCCCAAAAGGCAGGGGAACTATTAAGTCTAGACTTAGCCAAAATTATCAATTCTCATTTGAAAGACGAGGGACTTCAGGAGATTGATGCTAGAACCACTAAGAAAACAAAGCCAAAAAAGGCGAAGTGCACCAAAAAGTAGTTCCCCATTTGCAATGGGGCAATGTGTGAAAAGGTCACAACACGAGGTTGCAGGATGATCGATCTAGGCAACCATCAGGAGTTAGAATCGAAGTAGGAGAAATTCCATTAGGAAATGTTGAGCAAGGAAAAGGAAAGAGTATTGTTGGAGAAGTGCAATCAAGGAAGAGGCCCGACGAGCATAGTGCAAAAACCTCCTCAGAAAAGGCATATACCAGTGATAACACCAACATCCCCCAGCATGGCCTCGAGCTTACAGGAAATTGATCCTTTACAAGAGAAGAGGTTGGAACAAGTGGGAGAAGGATGTTGCTAGGAGATCAAATAACTCGGCCAATGCAAGATAGAGAAAGCATTAATGCTTATCAGGAATTTGCTCAACAGAGAAATCAAGAGCAAGGGGATACCGCTGAGGAAGGCCTTGAGACCACATTAGATGGTAGAGGCAGAAATCCCTACTAGAGAGGCAAAAGTCCCTGCTAAAGAAATAGAAGCTCCTGTCACAGTGGCAGAAAGTCCCATCGCGGAGGAAGAAATCAATGATGGTATGGTGTAGGGACAAGAATGATTGTCAGTTTATGACTAGCGTACACGTGCTCCAGATTGGTTGAGGCAAAGGTTGCGAGGAGTCGTGTTAAGGAAATTGTCCCAACACTAGAATTACAAGAGATCTTGAACCGAGTCAATGGGCCAGAAGAGAAGGACAAAGCAAAGAAGTTTTCAAAGTTCACCAAGAATGAGTCCTGGTAATAGACTCTATAGACTGCAATAACCACAGTTGATAAAACTAAAGACCATATCACTCCAGATGACTACAATGTGATAGCATTCGATCTCAGGCATGCTAGTAGAGAACATGTAATTGAGGAGTTTGATGATTCTGCCTAGGTGATGAAAGAAAAGATGAGGGAGTTGGAAGAAAAGTTTCAAAAAGTGAAAAATGAGAACAAGACTTTGTGCGAGTATCTGAATAGTTTATTCCATCCATTAAGGGAAGAAAGCTAGACATTCGTTCCTCCTACAATTTTTCCAACTAAGTTAGTAGAGGGCATTGAGGAGATGAGAAGAGTCACCCAAGGTTCAAAGGTATGGGTGGAAGGCATTAAGAAGGATGCAAAAGAATTTGTTAGAGACTTGGCACAGATGAATGAAAGGGCATTAGCTATCCTCTCCAGGATGCAATGCATAGATGAGTCGTGGGATGATGAGCATATCTACCAAAATGAGATAATCTCACAACTACTAGCCTTGATGGAGACTCCTAGGCAAATGTTTACTGATGGTGGAGTGGTAAGGGAAGGAGAGGCATATGATTTCATCCGTTGGTATAGTGCAGTAGTCATGGCGAAAGAAATGTTTGAAAATTCCAATGAGGAATCTGCTCGATTGAGAAAAGTGATTGGAAACATTCAAAAGGGAATCTTCAACACAGTGGTTGCTTTGTTTACACAGAGAATGTTTGAGGATGGTATGACTGTAGATAGCCTGAAGGGCAAGTTGAAGGAGTTCTTTCAATCAAACTCCTTCTCAAGAGATGACTTTGAGAACTTTTCCATATTCTCAAGTGTCATGCACACCGCTCAAGACTCAATGCCAGATTGGGAGAACAGTTTCAGTAGATGTGAAAGAGACATGACCATTCTAGAATTCAAACAACGAGAAGCAATGCCAAGTTTCAGTGTAGATGAGTTGGAGATAATGTTGTCCAAATTCCAGGCATTTAAGGAACATAATCAGGCATAGGCTATTCTTGGCAAAAGGGCATTAATGATTTAGTGGGAATCTTTCTTCATTAATGGGTCATGTGTGATCACTTCCCCACTAAGTGAGTGGCTTCCTTCTGATTGGCCCAAATGGACCCTCTCATTAATTGTAGATTCTCTTTCCTTGCCCTAACCCTAATTAGGGTTGAGGTGGCAAAATCTAGGCCATCGGTTTTGTTTCAATTCGGGCCACCCATTGTATTTTGAGTCCTATATAAAGGCCTCACTTCTCATTTGTAAAGGATAAAATTTGGAGATTGTTGCTTATGAGCTATTGAGATAATAAAGTTGTCATTGAAGTTTGGTGATTTCTTGATGTATTTTGGTGCTTGCATATTCTCTTTGTTCCCTCACTTAGAGTAGATTTGTTTTCAAGTATTTAGATGAATGGGATTGATAATAGTGTTATGGTGGAATCGTCTTGCTCATACCTTTTGTTCTTAGGTGATTCCTAAGCACAGTGTAGGGTTGGTTCTGCGCCCTTATTAGGATGCTTTACTTCTATCATTGATGCGTATTGTTCGTTATGATGTGAAAATTATTTGGACAATCTTTGAAGATTGCACCAACTTTGTGTAATTGTTGAATTTGGCGAAACAAAGTTTGGTAGATTTCTTCGTAGTAGTATTCATCTTTCAAGTTCTTAAGATTAGAATAGATCTCTCAACCCTACTCTCATTTACTTTCAACATATCTTGTGAAAAACCCCGAAAAAAGTATTTTCATTGTTATATCACCCTAAAGCTCTCATAGCTAGTACTGTTTGAATCATCTTAAGAACGAGTACCTAACTCCCCTCGTGATACCAACACATCACATCAACCATTGAGCTTATCCAAAGTCAAGTAAAAGAACCTTGAAGTCTATTGTATGATATTTTTGCAATCTTAACATACACATGATTTTGCTCAAGAGGATAGGATATCTCAATATTTTATTCTTCTGTTGGTACGGTCATAAAACACACATCAACAAGACCCACATGAGTTAGTGGATTCCAAAATGCAGCTAGACATGAGGATGTGAGCTGTTAGAGAGTTATTCGTCAAAGTTGCCTTTACAATTATGTTTTCTATTTGGGGACCATTTATTGAGCCCATGCGACATCCATGTGAAGTCATTTGTTGCACTCACTATTCTCAAGAGATGCTCTCCAAGGTGGGCAAGGGTTTTTACATGATACCTTGTTTTCTGTAAATATTAAAAACAATTTTTGGTTTTGACCTTTCTCCTTGCTCTAATAATGGTGGTTTCATTATTGTTTATAAGTTGTCAAAGTGCAGAATGTTAGTGCATGGATATTGTATCATATACATTGAAGATCAATACACACTTGTCCTCTTTCTTTGGTAGAGTTGCCCCCAAAAGGTTTTCTCCATGTAACTCCTATGTCTATACGGTTTTGAATTGATTGCCTGTTGCTAATTTATGTATCTACATGATATTTAGAAACATAACATATTTAGGATTTGCACACACTTCATTGAAGATTTTATTGCAGTAAATTTACTGTGTTTCTCAACATTTGATATTAGAGCTAGTGGTTCTATATAGAGGGGGATGCCTTGCTGTTAAAAGGTTTTTGGTTGTAGTGGATTTGTGTGGGATTGAAAACCATGGAATTTACATCTTGTGCAAATATTGAGAAATTCAATGGCATTAGATATGAGATGTGGAAGTGAAAGATATAGGATCTTTTGAAGGGTGCCAATCAAAATGAAACAAAGCCATCTAAATTGTCTGATGAAGATTGGTTGAAGTTGGTCCAGAAGGCATGGGGAGCCATTCAGATGTGCCTTATAGATATTGCTCTCTTGAATGTCTCCAAGTAGACTATTGTATACAAGCTATGGAAGGTGATAGGTGATATTTACCAAACGAAAAGTTATAACAATTGATTTGTATGTCAAAATATGGTTATTTTCTTTGAAAATGGAAGATGATTTGGTCAAAGTTCATTTAAATGCTTTCAATTTGATTTCGAGATAGCTTGTTTCAATAAATATCATTTTAGAATAAGATAAATGCATCTTACTACATTGCTTTTTATTCAAGTCTTGGTAAAATTTAATTGTTGCCATTAGTGATGTTGGTGCATAGATCAAATTGGATAGTCTCATTACTACTTTGGTTTTATAGGAGACAAGAAACTATAAATGATGGCTCAAAGGATGCCTTGTATGTTCAGGGAAGGCTAAGGAAAAAGTAGAAAAAAGAGGGTGTAAGGGAGATAAAAACAATGATAGATCCAAAGCAAAAGGACAATAAAATACATCAAAGAAGAGCAGTGTTGGAATCGTGGAAAAAGAGGGTATGTGAATAACAAATGCACAAACAAGAAATCTTTTGGTGATGTTTATAATGATACTTTGCTTATTTCCACTAATGCTATCAATGATGCTGCTTGGCTCACTGGTTTAGGTTGCTCCTATCATATGACTCCTCAGAAGGAGCAGTTCTCAACTCATACAACTTATGATGAACAACACTAAGTGTGTTGTGGGTAAGGGAAAAGTACAAATTATGTTATAATGATGAAAGATCCTAAGCCTTTGACAATGTTTTTGTAATGTACCGACGACATACGACACCCAGACGAGATTCCTTCACCAACAACCCCACACGTGCGGTGATGTATTGCACCTGTACCAAGTCACCCATCACCTCCGTGTGACTCACTTGTCACCTCCGCGCGGATCACCCGTCACCTCTGTGCGGCTCACCTGTCACCTCCGTGCAAGTCTCCCATCACCTCCATGCGGCTCATCCGTCATGTCTGTGCAGGTCTCCCATCACCTCCGTGCGGTTCTCCTGTCACCTCCATGCGGCTCACCTGTCACCTCTATATGGTACTATCTTTAGCATCCTCACCGTACGACACAACCAGCACCGTACACGCTCAGATGTGACAGACTTCGCAATGCAGCGGTTTGATGTCCCTCAGAGTAGTAGCACAAAATAATATAGCCAATCATATTATGCGAAGCAATGGATTAACACAAGAATAAATAAGTCATTGCCACTAGAGTAATTGTATTCAAATAATATCTTTGATTTCATCAATTTGATAATGACGTACGAAGTGAAATATTAGAAATGATATCTCCAATGACAGACTAGGGTGGCTGCTAACCACCGAAACTGCAATTACAGAATAGGGAGGATCTTGCACCTCCGAAACTGCAACAGTGCCAAACTCCAACTGGAATTCACAAATACAAAGAAAACATAAGATTCACCATGCCTACCTACAATGCCTACATGACCTTATAAAGGGCTCTGAGAAGTTTCCCGAAGCGTTACAAATAGGCCGACATACTTTATTTATTATTTTATTACTTGGGCCCCCTTTTATTAAATAATTAAAGGCCCTTTATAATATTATTTAAATTTTGGGACCACTTAATTAATTAATTTAATTAAGTCGCTTTATTAAAAATTTGGGGACATCACAGTTTTGCATATTCTAGGACTTGTGAGAACCTTTCTTTTTGTATCGAAGTTGAATGATTTTTTTATACGTAAGTTAAAATTTTATTGATCAAAAAGGTTTTGGTTACAATAAAATTTCTCAAGGACATTTTAGTGATTTGGCAGTTGGCACTCCCAAAACATGAGACCTCCAATGCCTATACCGAAATGGGCCACGCAGAGCCATCCACTATACTATCAACCCCGGCCCCAAATAACTTTGTCATTACAAATAAGGGGTGATGCGAAGTTGGCACCCCCAAAACATGAGACCTCCAATGCCTATACCGAAATGGGCCACGCAGAGCCATTCACTATACTATCAACCCCGGCCCCAAATAACTTTGTCATTACAAATAAGGGGTGATGCGAAGCTGATGCCCTAAATTTTGATGAAGCTTTAACCTTGCACTTTGGTACAACATGAAAGTAAAACATTGTCCCATGGAACCCATAAATTTGAGTCACAATGTGCCATCCCAAGCCACCATCACATGATCAACAGGAAAACCACCCCACCATCTAGGAAATCTCATCCAACTCTAGTCCCCATATATCTTGGACACTCAACTTGCAACCTCTAACCACCACCTCGCAGCCAAAAATGAGAGAGCCTTGCTTTGCACAATCACCCAACCACTACTTCCTACACAAAATCATAAAATTCCTAGATCCCGTTCTAGTTTGCCATAGGTTCAAAATACAACAATTTCCTAAGGAATTTGCAACCTCGACCCGCACCATATTGATGCCACTCAAGCTTGGGACTTGATAGATCCATGACAAATAGTAAGAACTCCACCACCTTGTCCATTTCCAACAGTTTGTAAGGCCTCATATGTTGAGGGATGCTAACCCCCTTGCTGACCAGAATGATGACATCTCCAACGCCTCCTAGGTATTCTTCCCTAACCAAGATCCTGGTTATAGCAAGAATATTAGCTTTTGGCTCATTTATATCCAATAGAGCCGTCGAAAATTGGAATGAATCCTAGTTAACCCTAAATAACTTCCCTAAATGTAGGAATTCCCTACCCAAGATGAGTTAACCGCCATTATTTCCAATCTTTCCGTTATTTTGAACACATAAGTGAGCCTGGTAATTGAAAATTGCCCTAAAATGCCATTGGTCTTATACTTCATAATAATCTAACGGATGTCTCCATTGAAAGGGTTTGAAACATACACTGGTAAAATGAATAGGAGTTGCCTCTAAATAGAGAGGGAGCCATCTTGATTATTGATGCATTAATTATGCCCAATAATGCAATTAATATATATACTATTCGATTTCGCATTATAATCTACATCCCTTCAAACTGCCTAAAGTTTCCTTTTCAAAAGTTGCTGAAAACGACTGAAGTTAATAAGAAGCAACTCGATTGAGACTAGAACCAGAATACGTATCTCTTAAAACCAATAAGTTTACTCCCTTAAATAAAAATCTGAGCCTTTTGCTGCACTATTAGCGAAGGAGTCGGCTTCCCGAAAGACATGATCTGCCTGAATCATTTCAAAATCTTGTAAGAGCCTTTTCTCACTACATTGATTACTTGAAAGTGTCTCCTTCGGTAACCACGTTTCTCAAACCCAAAGCTTTTCATTCCTTAAGGCCAATAATTAGTGCCTTAAACTCTGCCATATTGTTGGTACCCCAAGCAAGTGGCTTGGCCCATTTATTAACAAAATTTCTATCGCAATCTCTTATAATGCATCCAACCCCTGAAACACTTGGATTGAGATGCCCTATCAGAATTAACCTTATACCACCCCAGGTCTAATTTTTGTTACCGAGCCATGTCTCTTAAAGCATCAGACTCAGCTCCCACCCCCCCCGGTCCATGAGTTGTAGGATTCTGTAAACCAAACAAGTTCCTTTTCATAGCTACATCCCAATTTTGAAAAGAACCTTCAAAATATTGCTGTTCACCACTTCAACAGTAGATGCTTCTACCTTATTCAGAAAGGATTTTAACTACATTGATTTGTCTTGGAAAATCATTTGGCTGTGCTTCTTCCAAAGCTCCCAAATTAAAATAGAGGGGCTAATGATCCAAAGACATGAATAGGTTGCCCTGATATTATAGGGTGGCCATGTTTGGGACAAGGTGAGAATGTCCCTTGGCAACACAGATGCCCATCCCAATTTGGCGTATAACACCTCTAACACTCCTGGGCAAAGGGACAACCCAAGAGTAGGTGATCTACAGTCTCCTTTGATCCTTTACACAATTCGTACTTGAATGGGCCTTGGTAGTCCAATTTCATGAACTTATCAGCTGCTAGGATTTTCTTCTAGATCACGGCCCAAGAAAAGACCCCCACTTTTGGCAGACATAGCCTATGCCAACAAAGATTAATCGGAACCCTCACCCCTTACTGATTCAATTCAGATTCTAACAGTCTATACCCATCCTTGACATTATACTGCCCAGATTTTGAACCATTCCACATAACGGTATCATGTCCTTCCCTGAAAACCACCTTTCTATTTTGTAATACTTCCATCAAACTGACTACATCTGCATTAGTTAATCCTAAATTGTCGGGCTCCTTCCACTTCCAACTCAAAACCCCATCCACCAAGCTTACCTGCATATTATGATCTCTAACCTTTCCCCCCCATCTTTGAGTCAACAATGCCTTTGTTTCTTCCACATCCACCAAACTACCAATGCTTGGGTATCCACACCATGAATCATATCAGAAGCAAGCCGATTGGTGATTGTGAATGTCCCAAGTTAAATAATCTATAATGAGAGTTCTGCACTCCATCATGAAATTCCATATCCGAGAACCTTTTGGAGGATGTTCAATGGTTAATACACTTGAATCTGCATTATCTTTTAAATACTTATTTTGCAGAATTCTAGCCCATTTAAATTGTGGTCCCTTGAACATCCTCCAAATTAACTTGGCATTTAATGCCTTGTTTTGAGGGTTCTGCTTCCTCCAACCAACTCCTCCCTGCTCCTTTGGTCTGCAAATTTTGTCCCATGCAATCAGAGGAAAATCATTTGCTTCTGCGTTCTTATTCCAACAAACTTTCCTAATTGTTGGCTTAGTTTCTGTCTAGCCCCTGCTGATAATGAGAGGCAAGATAATAGGTAAAGAGGGATAGAGGAGAGCACAACCTTTAACATAATAATGTTCCCAGCCCATGTAAACCACTGACCCTTCCAAGAGGCTGTTTTATTGGCCACTCTTTCACACATGGTATCCCACAACTTGTTAGTTTTGACTCCTTTATCCAAAGGCATACCTAAGTATGTGCAAGGAAGCTACCCCGTTTTTAAAACCTAGCAGTCTTTAGATCTCTTGCTCCTTCCTAGCTGGTGTAAAGAAAAAAGGGATCTTTGATTTATTCACCCCAACTTCTTGGCCTGCTGCTTTGGAGTAAAGGTTAAGAATACCCTTGATTATTCTTGCTTCCTCCCGCTTAGCAGCCCCAAACAGTAGGGTGTCATCAGCAAATTGCTGATGAGATAAAGGGGGCAGCTCACTTGTAACCTTGATCCTGTCCAACTCCCCCCAAAATATTGCTTCATCGATGGATCTGCCAAGTGCCTCCACCATCATGATGAAAAGAAAGGAGGAAAGCAGGTTGCATTGTTTGATGCCTCTTGACAATTCAAAGAAACCCTCAAGTGATTCATTTGGCACTGAGAATTTTGGATTCACAATCCATTTGAAAATCCTCTCTAGCTATTCTTTAGCAAACCCAAAAGCTTCTAAAACTTTTAAAAGGAATCTCCAATCAACTTTGTTGTAAGCCTTTCTGATATCTAATCTCCATCATCGTTGGTTTTCTGATTTTTGAATTGAGTGCAAGGCTTCCTGAGCAATAATGACCTCGTCCAAGATTTATGTGCCCAGGACAAACCCAGTTTGCTCATTTGAAATGATACTTGGTAGAATGATTTGGAGCCAATTTGTTATTGCTTTGGCTAGAATTTTGTAAAATGTATCGCGAAGAGAAATTAGCCTATACGAGTCTAAGGAGTTATCTTGTTCATTTTTGGAATAAGAGCCAGAAAAGTATTACTGAGTTCTTTGAGAATCTTACCCGAAGCACAAGAATCTTCGAGAGGATCCATCACCTCCTTATCAATCAGATCCCGACACTTGTGAAGAAAGGCAGCCCAGAATTCATTAGGACCAGGAGCTGTTCTAATCTCTTCCTCCTTGAACCTAGCTTTAAGCAGCATATTCTGCCTAGCAGTGACTTGTTTGGGAATGTAGTCCATGATTTGTTTTTGAGCTAGCAGATCAGATCCATTATTATTGTTCAAAAGCTCCATTATTGTTCGAAAGCTCCCTAAGTAATCAATGACTGCAATTCTGATTGCCTCCATATCCTCCAGTGTGGTGCTATTACATGTCTTGACTTTGGTGATTTTATCATTGAATCTGTGCGCTTTAACACTGTTGTGAAAAAAATTGCAGTTCCTCTCACCATCCTTCATCCAAACTCCCCTAGTCTTTTGTCTCCAAAATACTTCTTCCTTGGCTAGAGTTTTTTTGTAATCCCCCATTAACCTTTTTTCCCTTAAAAGTCATTCCTCTTTCATACCCTGCAACTGCACCTCCTTTTTCAATTCATCCAACTCTTCCTCTATTGCCTTTTTAGTTTCAAAGATATTCTCAAAGTGTCGCCGGTTCAATTCTTTTAGTTGCTGCTCAATTGCTATTAGTTTGGTGGCAATTTCAAACACGGGTGAGCTGTCCACTTGCACTTCTCATGACCATTTTGCAATCAAACTCAGGAATCAGGATGTTTGAACCATCACCCACATTACTCAACAGGATTGGGAAATGGTTCAAGCCTGACCAAGGGAGTATCTTAGCCTCCAAGTCAAAAGAGAAAGCACCCAAATCTCTTTTCCAAAGGAATCTATCTAACTTCTCCGCTATGTTGCTGAAACCAATATCCCTATTAGTCCAAGTGTGATTCCCATTTTAAAAATTTATCTCCATCAAATGATCCCTTTCCACCCCTAGCTCAAAGTCAATTTGGCATTATAATTTCCTGTTTACAATTCCTGTCTTATCATTCCCATTTAAGATGGCACTGAAATCCCCACCTAAGATGTGAAATTCTTGTGGCCATTGATTTAGTGCCTATTCTATTTCCCGCTAGGTATCTCTTTTACTAGTGCAAGCAATTGGTCCATAAACATTAGTTAAAATGAACCGCAAATTGGAAGTGAGACTTCTGATCCTACAACAAACCCAATTCCTGCCTTCATCAATCTTATCCACCAGCATCAACCAAGGTTTCCATAGCATTGTTGATTTGCCAGAGGCGTCATCTAATTGCACCAACACAGCTTGCCATTGCTTAAATCTCCTAGCTAAAAGTGTTCCTTCAATGTTGGTCAATTTAGTTTCTTGTAGCCGAAATAAATCTGCGTTCGCCCTTTCTAGCTGGTTTTTTCCCAACCACTGTTTGTTAGGGGTGTTTAAGTCCCTAACATTCCACTATGAGCCTCATGGCTCCTTGGGAAGGGGATTGCCCTTCCCTGATCACATGAATCTAGTGATTTTCACTTATCCCTCAGCGTCTCCGTCTATAAAATGCTCCTCTTGATTGGTTTTCTTACCTGCCCTTCTTTTCTCTCCACAAGCTAGAGATATCTTGTTTGTTTTCTTTTGACTAATCTTTTACTTTGAAAGAGCCATTGAATACTTGCATTCTTCTTCTGTTGCTCCCTTATTTTCAATCACATCTTTATCCTGCTCTTCCACCAAACCCAGGGCCACCTCATCCTCCCCCAAAAGCTGGCATTGACAATTGGTTATACCAAACATGTTTCCCAAAATATCCATTTGGAATTCCTCTAGATTTGAGATTGGCAAAACATCTCCACTAAATCTAGAGGAGATTGCAGATCCCCTCTTTGCTCCTCAAAGTTGGCAAGAAGGTTTTTTTGATGGTGGAACCCCTTGAAGATTTCTCCTCTATGATCCTCTTATACCTAAGTTACTAGATTCAAACCCTGGACCCTTGAACCGGGTCCGGGTCCGGTCCGAGTCCAGATCTGGACCTGTGGGTCCGTCTGGATCCGTAGACCCATAGGTCCAGAACGTGGACCTCGAGGATCCCGTGCGGATCCCCAGGGATCCACAGCCAGGCATGTTAAAAAGTGGGTCCAACCCACTTAAAAAATGTTTTTTTAAATTATTTTTTGCTTCTAACCCTAAAACAACCCTTATTATGGAGCCTCCAAACACATTTCATTTCACATTTGCTCTCTCATTTTGCTCTCTCATTCTTGCAAGTTTGAAGTGAAGTGATTGTATTCGAAGGAGACCGATTGTGGAGTAGCAAATACCTTCCAAAAAGCAGATTTGAGTGATTAAGGTATGCATTTCAATCATATTCTTTAGTTTTTTGATAGGTTATTTCAAGTTTTGAAAAGTTTTAATTTTTTTTCAAGTTTTTGTATAAGTTTTGAAGTATGTTTTTTTTTTTCATTTTTGTTATAGATTGCAACAATCATACAATGAGTAGTCAAGGCTCAGTGGGTGGGGAGGGGTCTAAAAAAATTAGAATTGATGAAGGCTCTCCTTTATGGAGACACACTACAAGAATTTCTCAATGTCCTGGAGGTGGGGGTTTATATGGAAATGTAATTTTTGCAACTCACAATATTGAAGCTCCTACTCCCGAGTAAAACTTCATTTTTTGGGCCCTGGGAATCAAGGGATTAACATTCGTGAGGGCCCAGGGCCAGATAAGAAGGGGTTGTCAGCTGCACAAATAACAGCTTTTGTAAAAGAACAAGAAGATGCTGACAAATTAGTTTCAAAAGGGAAACAAGGTGCGTATATCGGGAAACAAAAAACAATACCACAACCTACTCAACCAACCACTAGATCACATCCCTTCCTGCCTATGCCTTCTGGGGACGATGAAGATGTAGAACAACTACAAATCACCACCCGCAAGAGAGGCCCATTAGATAGGGCATTTCAAAATGAGTTTAGAGATATTGCTGATAAAAAAATTGGACGTTTCCTCTTTGCGAATGGTGTTACGTTCAACTTAGTGAGATCACCTTATTGGAGGGAGATGGTGCAAGCAATAAATAATGCACCTTCTGGTTACCAAATAAATAACCCACTTAAAAAATGTTTTTTTTTTTATTATTATTTTTGCTTCTAACCCTAAAACAGCCCTTATTATGGAGCTTCCAAACACATTTCGTTTCACATTTACTCTCTCATTCTTGCAAGTTTGAAGTGAAGGGATTGCATTCGAAGGAGATCGATTGCAGTGGCAAATACCTTCCAAAAAGCAGATTTAAGTGATTAAGGTATGCATTTCAACCATATTCTTTAGTTTTTTGATAGATTATTTCAAGTTTTTGAAAAGTTTTAAAAAAATTTCAAGTTTTTGTATAAGTTTTGAAGTATGTTTTTTTTTTTCATTTTTGTTATAGATTGCAACAATCATACAATGAGTAGTCAAGGCTCAGTGGGTGGGGAGAGGTCTCAAAAATTTAGAATTGATAAAGGCTCTCCTTTATGGAGACGCACTACAAGAATTTCTCAATGTCCTGAAGGTGAGGGGTTTATATGGAAATATATTTTTCCAACTCACAATATAGAAGCTCCTACTCCCGAGTAAAACTTCATTTATTGGGCCATTGGGGTCAAGGAATTAACACGTGTGAGGGCCAACGACTAGATAAGAAGGGATTGTCAGCTACACAAATAGCAGCTTTTGTAAAAGAACAAGAAGATGCTGACAAATTAGTTTCACAAGGGAAACAAGGTGCTTATACCGGGATAGGGCATTTCAAAATGAGTTAAGAGATTGCTGATCAAAAAATTGGGCATTGCCTCTTTGCGAATGGTGTTCCATTCAACTTAGTGAGATCACCTTATTGGAGGGAGATGGTGCAAGCAATAAATAATGCGCCTTCTGGGTACCAAGGCCCTGGATATGACAAGGTGGGCACCACCTTATTACATAGTGAGAGAAAATATGTAGAGGCCTAACTAGAACCAATAAAAGATTCTTGGTTTCCAACGGGTGTGTCTATTGTTTCGGATGGATGGAAAGATTGCAAAAACCGTCTATTAATCAATGTAATTGCTGCATGCCCCAAGGGGTCAATGTTTTGAGGGCGGTTGACTGTGAAGGGAAGTAAAAGAGGTAGAGCTCATTGCCAAGATTCTCATTGACTCCATAGAGTCCGCGGGCCATGACAGTGTTGTCCAAGTAATTATGGACAACGCAAAAGTTTGCAGGGCTGCAAGTCCTTTGGTAGAGGCTAGATATGATCACATCTTTTGGACACCGTGCACCGTCCATTCTCTCAATTTAGTGATGAAAGCAATTGGCACCCAAATAGAATGGGTGAAACAAATATATGAGGGAGAGGAGATTCAAATGTTTGTGACAAATCACCATATGTCAGAAGCAATTTTCATAACTTATTCGAGATTGGAATTATTGAAGGTAAATTTTAAAATTTAATTTATTTAGTTTTGCATAATTGAATAAAATATTTTTTATGTTGTTTGCATATTTTAAATGTGTAACTAACTTATTATTAACATGTTCTTAGGTGGCTGAAATTCGTTTTGCCTCTCACACAATCGTCTTGAGACGACTTGTGAAGGTAAAGGAGGCATTGTCACTGATGGTCATTGGCAACCAATGGGGTATTTGGAAGCAGTCCAATACAGCAAGGGCCCCAAAAGTGAAGGCAATGATACTGGATGATGATTGGTGGGGTCGTGTGGAGTATGTTTTGGAATTCACCGAGCCAATCATGTCAATGCTTCGCTTTGTTGACATTGATGAACCATGCGTTGGGGATGTCTATGATTCCATGGACACTGTAGGAGGAGATAAAATTGGTAAGTTATAATACATTCCTCTATCTTTGTTTATTGAGAGATATCTAGATTCTAAATTGACATAATGATAACTTACATGAACATCATTTGATATCCCAGGTCATACAAAGGAGAGAGAATGATCCCGAGGACACCTTTTACAAAAAGGTGGAAGCAATTGTTCATCATCGTTGGAACAAGACGATCACACCTTTGCACCTCCTAGCATATGCTCTATCCCCTAGGTACTATAGTGCAGCCATACTTCGCATTCTAGGTAGAGTGCCACCATTTAGAGATGCTGAGGTTGCAAATGGGTATAAGAGGGCATTAAGTAAAATCTTCTGCGATCTAGAAGATGGGGTAAATGTTAGGAGTGAATTTGGATCGTTTATCTCAGGAAAAGATCTCAACCCTACTGTTGTCAATGACCAAAGTAGAATGGTTGCTATTAGATGGTGGTACCTTCATGGGGAAGCTTATATGTACCTCCAACCTCTTGCAATAAAGATTCTATCACAAGTAAGTTTTTAAGTTTTTTTCTTTTTTTTGGCCACTTGCATTGTAGAATTCAACACTTAACACTCTTGAATTTATCTTGTATTTTTTAAATTTTGGTGGGTTTCTCTCTAGGTTGCGAGCTCTTCTGCCGTTGAGCGGAATTGGAGTACTTACATCTTTATCCACTCAATCAAGCGTAAACGGTTGGCTACAAAAAAAGCAGAAGACTTGGTGTATATTCACAACAACTTGCGCCTCCTGGCACGAAAGGATCCAAAATACAAGAAGGGGTCAGAGAAGCTTTGGGATGTAGCACCCGAGACTGCTAACTTGGATTTGACCATTCGAGATCTTGCTAGAGCCACTTTGGCTAAGGTGGATGATGATGATGATGAGACAATACCCTCTAGTGCTAGTGGAACCGGTTTGGGTTCTAATGATGATGTTGATTAGCCACTTGCAGCTGCTGAAGACCCCATTGATCCAAATTTTTTTGATAATCCATATGATGATTGATGAAATGAAAACTTTAGTCTTTCATGATTGATGAACATTGAATCATGTTTTAAAATTTAATGAACTATATTTTGAATTTTCATTTTGTAATTCAATAATTCAATGTGCTGATTTTCTTTAGAACCGTGAACATAGATCAATGATCAAGTATACTAAATTTTTTAATGTTTATCTTTGAGATTTGACATTGATTAATGATCAAGCATCATAGATTCACACTATGAAATATTTAGTTTTAGAATTGTATATTTCTCTTAGTTTTTTGTATATACAATGCGCGTGCGCGCGCACACACACACACATACGAATCCTAATGGGAACACACACACACACACACGAATCCTAATGGGAACACACGAATCCTAATGGGATTTTTTTTTACACGAATCCACGAACTAGATTCTTGAACTCGAACCCGTCCCCGAACCCGAACCAAGATTTTAGGAAAAATCCCAATCCATATCATTTCAGAATGCAAAAAAACATCACCATGCTAACTATTCGCCTATCGCAATAATTTGCACCATCCCCATCATCACTATCATAATCTGCAATAATTTCTCTTTGCTAAGGCAGTGACATTTCTGGCTTAAAACAAGCATCACATTGCAACATCTTCATCACAGACAAACTGCCACAATTATCCTATAGCCTAAACCAATCAATTGCCTAATCAATCTTATCACACCGTCAGCCTTTACGGACATATCAATCCTAGAACAGGCACCTTATCAACCACAATCCTATCAAACAACCAACATCCTATCCAAACATCAACATATTGAGCCTTATCCTATCTGGAGCAATTACCTTTGCCAAGAAAATCTAAATGGTTGTTGACTTGTTCGGTCAGTGCGTCTTTTTCTTTGCTTGATCTTTTTTCGTGTCATGTTCCTATGCTACTCAAGGATATCCACAAGTGATTAGAGAAGCAAGGTTGGGACATTGGCATTCGTTTTCCCCATGTGTTTGTGGGATGTTTTCATGAAGTTCTGGACCAAATGCGTTCTCAGTGTCTATGTTGGCATGTTCACCTAGCATTCTCTTACATCCTATGCAAATTAGAGGTCATCTAAAGCTTTTTTGCATAAAGCTCATCATGCTTTATGACTCTTGCACATACTTCTAGCATAGATACTCATGCCTTAAAATGGATGGGCACATTCTTTGCTTGCAATGTGCCTGTTTATGCAAAGTGACACCGATTTCGCCTTGGTCTTAGTGTACTTTGGTTATATCTTTATATTTGCAAAAAACCAAAAACACCTTATGATGTAAAAAAGCACTTTTTAAGAAAACTCAAAACCCTCATTTATTCACATCCATCCTTTGTATCTATTCATCATATCTATTTTCTTCTATTAGTTCTTATCGCCTCAATCTATTTGCTTCCCTGACAAATCTATGTCCTTCCCTCCTTGCTAACTTTAATTCTATTTGATATCTTCATCTTGTCTAGAAATTGACCTCTTTTGCAAAAAATTGTCACTCAGTTTCTCAAGGGGGTATCATACCTGCTTAACTCAGTCCTCAAGGGCATATTTCTTTGAATCCTTTCTTTTTCTTTGAAACAATGCTCAAAATTGCATTGTCTCAAAGAAAGGCAAAATGTAGACATAAAAAATTGATCCTTCTATTCATCCGTTGTCATCAATTTTCTCAATTTATTAAATAATTTTTCATTATTTATAATCATTTCCTAAGTAGTCCTAGTCTTCCCTAATCATTTCCTAATCAGTCCCATTCTTCCCTAATCATTTTCTAATCAGTCCTAGTCAACCCTAATCATTTCCTAATTGGTCCTAGTCAACCCTAATCATCTCCTAGACAGTTCTAATCAATCCTAATCATCTCCTAGACAATCCTAGTCAATCCTTATCATCTCCTAACCCCCTTTCTAACATTAATCAACCCTAATCATCTAGTCAACCCTAATCATCTCCTAGACAGTTCTAATCAATCCTAATCATCTCCTAGACAATCCTAGTCAATCCTTATCATCTCCTAACCCCTTTTCTAACATTAATTAAATTTTTTTTATTATTTAATTAATTAACCATTTTCCTTTAGTTAATCAATTTTGATTAATTAATCGACCTATTCACATTCTTCTATTCTAGAGTCCTTTTAGCCTTTCCTCCACTCCTATCTTTGGCAAACTTTCTCCAACGTAATCCTGGCCGTCCATCCCTTTTGGGTTGAATTCAAACTTCATTGTTCATCTATCTTCCTCCAAATCTACAAATTCAAACCTCTCCCTCCATTTTCTTTTTTAACAACTATCGACCACACTTCATGAGCTTTTCTTTTATCAAGCCAACATAGTGCTTGAAGATTTTGAGAGCAATACTACTTCGTTTTCATAAAACTCATGAGCAATGGAGAGATGTAACAAGAGGAATGTTTGATGCTTGTTTTGCTTATGTTCATTTTGTTTATTGGCATTCTTGCCTGTGTTCTTCATTTTTAGTCTACATTCTTGCTTTGATTTGAAGGTTTTGTGGTTGCCTTGGGAAAATTATTGCAATTAGGATTTGTAGGCTTACGAAAACCTTTGTGAACAACAAGAGAGATAAACCTCTTGACACCAAAGAGACATGTAAGGAGATTTGTAAAGTTACCGAGCTTTTGACAGGAGAAGGAGATTTTGAAGATCCAAGTAATCTAAACCACGACTCAAAGGTACCTTTGCCTCGAGCATCTTCGGGGGATGGTCTGGATTTTAAAGTGATCATCAACATTTGTTAAGTTTTGGGATAGCTGCAAATGTAATAGCACTCTATGTTGTATGTGTTTTCCAAATGCAACAATCTCTCTTTCATTCATATTGAGAATGAGGCTAGGAGAGACATGTCCTTTCAGGGGACATGTCTATTCATTATTATGAGATTAACATAATGACAATTGATTATGTAACTACATATATATATACACAAACACATGTAATATCTCTGAATCATTATTATATTAATTTCTCCTAATACTATTTTAGATATATATCTATATATATTATATATTATATCTCACATTATATATATATATATATATATATATATATATATATTCAATAGTCTCATAGGACTTATCTGATAGAAGCTACAAGACATCAATACTCCCTCTTAGCTAGGGAGGATACAATCCATCCAAGAGAGCAACACAAAGTTAATTATGAAAGTTTTATTTTGATATCACATTATTGTGATATCAGAGATATGGTCTAACCAGGAATATCAAGTCTCATGATATTCACCATAACTCATAGATTCATAAAAATATCATCTTATAATATTGGGAGTATTGGTCAGAGAATATCAAGTCATATGATATTCTCCAAATACTCAAAGTAATGGCCTACCAACATCAAGTCTCATGATGTCCACCAAGTACTCAAAAGTTTATAAAGATATCATCTCATGATATCGAGAGCATTGGCCTGCAGAATATCAAGTCGCATGATATTCACCAAGTG
>MU224239.1:686682-732779 GCA_018584345.1 Thuja plicata
GAGGACAGGAGACTTTGAGCTCATTGTATCACCTCGTCTTTAGATAAATCAACCGCTGCCTCGTTTGATTGTTCTTACGTCAATCATCGAGTCACCGACATTACTGTTGCAAGGTGAACTATATGTGCTACAGTTCAGTTCTACTTGAAGCCACCTGTGGTAAGAAGGGACCCTCCCCTATTGTTGAGAGGAGAGAGAAATCTCACATACTGCTGCCTAAAACGCACGTTTTGCAAGTTGTAGTCTTAGTGACTTGCAAAATATTTAGCCAACAGTAAGTTAGAAAGCTTCAGAGTCAAATTACATTTATCGATGACCAATCAAGTGAACGTATTTTTTTGATATCCTCAACTTTCAATTCGATGACTCGGGTGATCATAAGAGTCTAATGCTAAAGATAGCTTTGAAGAACAACTTTGCTATTAATAATGATCAACACCAACTCCAAGGATGTAAAAGGGAAGCGAAAAATTCATTTCACTAGACAAATTATTTACAGTAGAATTCTTGATTTGCAACCCACAGGAGTTTTGAAAAAGTTAATAAAACATTTGGAGATGCCACTGGAGTTCATTTTGAATGCATCAGAAGTCCAGTAAGGTTGTAAGTAGAAGCTTTCTTCCATCTTTTAGTTCTATGCTAGAGACAAAGGAGTAGTTGCCTTGATACTATTCCATAGAACCTCTGCCACAACTATTTTTTAATCATGTTCTCACCTACGTGTTAGAGTTTTGGTAGCTGCAGGAGTTATCATTATTACCTGCGATGGTTGTGCTTATCAAATATTGGAAACTCTTTCCTGATGATGTTGTTCTTGTTCTTAAGCGTGTGATTGCAGGATGGCTACTGAATAGTTTTTTCATTCTATGTTGTTGTTGGACAAGTCTCTCTTATTCTATATCCCGTCTTGTGCTCTATTTCTAGCAAGCACGATTATATGGTTGTTTCCAGCCCTTGACTTATATTTGTAGTACCTTTCTATGATGTCGTGGTTGCATCTATGGAGTGACTGTGTTTTGTTGCCAACACATTTGTCTCCGTGTCTCTCCAGCTTATTCGCCACCGTGTCTCTCCAACTCATATGTTACCGTGTCTCTTACTTCACTCGAAGGTCCTCACACTTGAATGCTTCAGTTGTTATGAAGGTGAATCGACACCGTTATGTAACTGTTACCGTCCACGTTAATGGAGATTGAAGAAGTAAGTGTTGCTAGGTGTAAAGACTATTTTGGAGATTCTCGTGGTTGCAAAATAACGCCCATGTTAAGTGCGACTTGTATGCTCGACGGTCATTCAAGGATATTGATTGAATATTGCTTAAGTGACTGTGATTGTAGGAGACATGTTCTAGTGGTGATATCAATGTGAAAATTATGTCGTATTTTTAGTAGTCATTCTCAACGATTATTGCGTGGGATTCCAAGCGTCATCAATTACATTGTGATTGCGTGAGGAATTTAGAATATACGAGTAACTGCCATCGACTAATATTGTAGCATCGGGTTGTATTTTGGAAGGGTTAGAGTCTATGCGTATGCAGTTTGAGGTGATTATTTTCTGGAGATTACGATGACAAGCATTTTGATGTATCTTTCTTATGATCATTGTGAGGCTATTCATTCGGAGGTCAAAGATAGTCGTATAGTATTACTCATCTGTATAGCATTTTGAGTATCATGATTGTGTGATCTGTGTTATATGTTCTGTGATTCAAAAGGTGAAATCATGTGTTGTAGATGTTTAATATTATAAGGACATGCTACTAGTGATTCTTATGTGATATCAGTCTATTAAAGAAGTCATTCTTCCGTATAAGCTTGTGAAGCTTTGTATTGAATCTCTTGATTTTAATAAAGGATCAATTTTGAGTGTGGCTGGGTTTTTCCCCTCAGGCTGGAGCATTTTCCTAGGATAAATGTCAGGTGCTGATTTGATCAAAGTTCTGATTATTTCTCTTATAGTATTCTGGTTCTAAATTTAACATGGTATTAGAGCGGGTCTAAGGAAACAATCCTGAACCATAATTTTTAAGCTTCAAATTATTCTTTTCTCTTTTGTCAGTTTGCTTGTTTCAACTTCCAACAATGGTGAATGGACTCAAAGTTGAAGATGGGCTGGATGGTGCATCCAACTTTACTTCATGGAAATTCAGAGTCCTCATTGTTCTTGAAGAGAATGATCTTTTCAACTACGTGAAGGCTGATGTAGATGAACCTTCTGATGACACTAAGAAAGCTCAATGGAGGAAGAACAATATCATAGCAAGAAAGATATTGATTGATTTTGTTAAGGATCATCTGGTACCTATCATATCAAAGTTGAATTCAGCTAAAGTGATGTTTGAGAGTCTTCAAAGTAAGTTTGAATTCAACAACACTAGCAGAGCTCTAGCCTTGAGACGTCAACTCCTACATATTAAAATGGCTAGAGGAGAATCAATTGTCTCCTTCATGAAGATTACAGAATTGAAAGATCAACTAAATGCTATTGGTGATTCAATGGAGGACAAAGACCTAGTTATGCTAGCTATGAATGACCTCCCTCATTCTTGGGAATCCTTTATTCAAGGAATTAGTGGAAGAGATGAATTACCCAAATTTGATCGTCTGAGGGCTGATTGTATTCAAGAGGGATTCATATTAGATTCAAGAGGAAATGGTTGAAAATCTCATCATGAAGATGATCATGTTCTTGCTGCTCATACATCTAAAAGGAAAGGAAGTGAATGGAGAAAAGGAAATTGCACGAGAAATAGAGAAGGTTTCAGATTCAGCTTCTGAACCGAAGAAGGATCTCTCTAGAATTCAATGTTTAAGATGTGACAAGTATGGTCATTTTGCCAGAGATTGTGTATCAAGACAAAAACATCAAGCTACTGCTGCAATTGTTGATGATGCTTCACCTCATAAAGAACCTAGTGAAAATTCAGAAGGTTTTTTATTCTGAAGAAATTATTTTTCCCTCTGAGATTTAGATGCTGTATTATAACCCTGTGTTAATTATTGAATTTGTGGCTTTAAGAAGGTATTAGGGCTTCTAGTATAAAGTCTGTTCCTAATAAAGTTTTTCTTGTTCATACTATTGGCAGATCATTTTAACATTTTTGATGAAAGGAAATTCTGAAATTAAAGGTGAAAATTTTCTTTGTTGAATCTATATTAGATTTCCACATTTTCTAAGAAGGGTTCTCTTTATAGATTCTTTGAGGACCAAATTCCTTATTCGGATTCTGTGCTTTAGTAAAGATATGATCTTTTAATTGAGTTTGAGTTGGACGTCTGAAGTTGTAGTCAGCTAGATCTAAGGATACATTTTTGCTATTCATATGCAATTGATAGAAAAATGAGGATGATCTCAGTTTGAAATTAAAAGTATTATGAAGTGATCAACAAGCTAGTTGTCTACTTTTTGTTGGATACTCAATTCTTCAGTGTAAAGGAACACTATATCATTTTTGTGGGAAATGTATATGTCAATGTTATGGAGAAGATTGAAAGAAATTTTTGGTGGCCATTGGTTTGATTAGTGATGGGCTCAATACAAAGATTTATTTGGAAACTTGGTCTTATTTCGCCGGGAATTATAGATTGTTATTCAATCTTCCGTAGTCTGTTGTTTTGACTTGAATCATTTGGGTGAACTTTGAGGGCATTATGTGAAGCTTTAGAGCCTGGGTTGCCCTGTTTGAGTTGCACAGTCTGCTACAACAGTTTCTAGATTTTAGTTGCAGACCTTTTATGTTCATTGGAGGTGTTGGACAAGTCTTAAAATCTTGTAGGAGCTTGAGATCTTTTTTCTTTGATTCAAAGGGAAGCTAATGCCATCTCATCGTAGTCAATAAAGAGATAAGCACTTCATACTCTTGACTAATGTTTATGAATCTTTTAAGTAGTTCTTTAGAATAGTATTTCATGTATTCTTTTAGCATTGGTTTGTTTATTCTCTTCAGGATAGTTTGATTCTATGATTTCTTATTAATCTCTTGGTTGCAAGATGGATCAAGGAGTGAAAGGATGATGGATTAATTATCTGAAATTGCATAAGGAATTCAAAGGAGGAAGAGATTAAACATCTAGTGTGGAAGTCATGTCAGCTAGAGAAACTATCTTACATGAAGACTTAGCTTGCAACCATGAGTCTGAGTTATATGTCACATAACTAGGTTGGGTTAGCCGTGGATGTAGTGTTTGCATTAGCAAGGAAATTGAGAAAGATGAAGACACTAAACAGTGAAGATCGTATCATTGCGATTAGCTACTTGTAAGTGGAGGAAATGACATTCAGAGGGAGCTTGAGTGACAGATGAAGAGTGCCAAGTCCTTTGTAGAGGATCAACAAGCTCGTGTAGTAGTGACTGCAAAAGATCCTTGTTTGGTCAAACATTGAAGTCATCTGTAATTTGTATTTATATATTATATATATATAAATCAAGCTGTGAGAATGCTGCCCCTACTGAGAGGGAGTCTCAACATTCAATTGTTCTTTTTATGTGCTATAATGCATTTTTCCCTGAGGGAGAAATTTGAGGTGAAAGCCCTTGTAATGCATTTTTCTTTGAGATGGAGAAATTTGTGTTGAAAGCCCTTGTAATGCATTTTTGTCTGAGACAAAGAAATTTGAGGTGAAAGCCCTTGTTACTCTTTCCACTCATGTGACTAGTCATAGTGGATGTCATGTTGAGTGACTCCGTGATGAGAGCTTGTGTTTATTCAACTCATGGGAGTAGCCATAGTAGACAACATGTTGAGACTCCATGCCAACATCACGTTGAGTGACTTCGTGATGTGAGCTTGTGTTTATTTCACACATGGGAGTAGCCATGGTGAACATCATGTCGAGGGAGTCCATGATGCTATCACATTGAGAGAATCCGTGATAAAGTTTTGTTTGTAATACATTTGGGTGTAGTCATTGTGTTTGTCATGTTGAGAGACTCCATGACATTAAATTCTGCAAATGATATCTTTTTTGCTAAGAGGGATTGTTAGAGTTTTGGTAGTTGCAGGAGTTATCATTGCTACATGCGATGGTTGTGCTTATCAAATATTGTAAACTCTTTCTTGATGATGGTGTTCTTGTTTTTAAGCTTGTGATTGCAGAATGGCTGTTGAACAGTTCTTTCATTCTATGTTGTTGTTGGATGGGTCTCTTATTTTGTATCCCGTTTTGTGCTTTGTTTCTAGTAGGCACGATTATATGGTTGTTTTCGGTCCTTGACTTATATTTGCAGTACCTTTCTATGACGTCATGGTTGCATCTATGGAGTGGCTGTGTTCCGTTGCCAGCACATTTAACTTTGTGTCTCTCTAGCTCATTAGCCACTGTATCTCTCTAGCCCATATGTTACTGTGTCTCTTACTTCACTCGAAGGTCCTCACACTTGAATGCTTCAGTTGTTATGAAGGTGAATTGACATTGTTATGTATTGTCATCGTCCACGTTAATGGAGATTGAAGAAGTAAGTGTTGCTGGGTGTAAAACTGTTTTGGAGATTCTCGTGGTTGCAAAATAACGCCTAAGTTAAGTGCGACTTTTATGCTCGACGGTCATTCTTGGATATTGATTGAATATTGCTTAAGTGACGGTGATTGTAGGAGACATGTTCTGGTGGTGATATCAGTGCGAAAATTATGTCATATTTTTAGTAGTCATTCTCAGTGATTATTGTGTGGGATTCAAAGTGTCATTAGTTACATTGTGATCGCGTCAGGAATTTAGAACGGACGAGTAACTCTCGTCGACAATTATTGTAGCATCGGGTTGTATTTTGGAAGGGTTAGAGTCTATGCACATGCATGATTGTTTTCTGGAGATTACAATGACAAGCATTTGATGTATCTTTCTTATGATCATTGTGAGGCGATTCATTCTGAGGTCAGAGATAGTCGTATAGTTTTACTCAGCTGTATAGCATTATGAGTATTATGATAGTGTGATCAGTGTTATATGTTCTGTGATTCAAAAGGGGAAATCATGTGTTGTAGATGTCTAATATTACAAGGACATACTACTAGTGATTCTTATGTGATATCAATTTGTTGAAGAAGTCATTCCTCCGGATAAGCTTTTGAAGCTTTGTGTCGAATCTCTTGATTTTAATAAAGGACCAATTTTGAGTGTGGCTAGGTTTTTCCCCTCAGGATGGAGGGTTTTCCCAGGAAAATATCGAGTGCTGATTTGATCTTGTGTTTATATAAAGTTCTGATTATTTTTCTTATAGTATTCTGGTTCTAAATTTAACACTACCAAGCATGAGATTTCTATTTCATGTTGCTTCAATAGAAATTAAATTTTGAAGATGCCCATATAAATGATGCCATGTCCCCTTTTTGAACAATCAAATTAATTTTATAATTTTATATTTTATCACTAAATTAAATGTGATTTAAAGGGCAATATTTTTGTTTTATGACGGCCTAGTGCAAGTGGAATATCATTTTATTAAAAGTGTTTTTAAAAAGATATTATTTGGGAAGTTCTACACGATGTTTTAAAAGGAGGCTGAGGAGTCAAAAGGCAACCATTCTAGAGTTTGATAATTATCTCTTGCCTATGGCCAAATTTCTAGTGTTGGGACAAAATCCAATGGTTGTTTGATGAAGCTAAAGACAATTTTTTTTTGTTTAATGGCGTGGTTCATCCAGGATCATGGATGGTGCTGAAAGATAAAATATAAAAGTTTGGAACGCATTTGTATATTTATATGAGGCTTTATGGTTTTTAGGTAGAGATGAAAACTAATGCAATTTGCAATCAAATATTGATGCAGGAACATCTTGGGTTTCTTGGTAATCTTGCATCAACCGAGAAAAACATTTGTTTTCTTGTTTTTTTCCAATTTTTGTAGTCTTCGAGTTTCTTTCAACGCACCTTCAGTTTAGATACTTAGTTGTTGCGGACCTTGTGGCGTGTTGCTGGCATCATATTGAACCTTCCCCTATGTTCGCACCTCGATTGGTTACTTCGCGTATGAGATCTTGCAGATTTTTTTCGGAATTTAATTTTCTTTACGTTTCGCGACTAGTTTGTGTTTTCCGATCTTGCAAAGGATTTTCCTGATCAGCGAAGCTTCGTGACTCATTTCCCAATGTTGCTACACTTGTGGCTGACCTACTTGAGGGATCACATTTCATGCCTTATCTATTGGGGGTGATCCTTATGATTGGGCTCCTGGCCCATATTATGTATACGTTTTCTTCTCATTGGGAAGTGTAATTCTTATAGGCGGACTTGAGGTTTGCAAATCTGTATAAATGAAGATAATTGTTCCTAGTTTGGGTGGGCTCTGAGGAGATTAGCTTTCAGAAGCTTGAGGCTAAGGAAATTGTAAGGATTTCTATTGTAATCAGGCCTGTATGACTGGAATGTAAGACTGCATGTTGCAGGTCCATTGTAATTGATTTTTTGATAATGCGAAGGCTGATCTTGCTTTTCTCTCAATTGTTCTTTGTTGTTTCCTTTGTGTAACTCTTGCTGCACGGATTGGACAGATCTCTTTGAGGTCCCTATGTCTGTGACTGCACCAAATGGTATCAGAGCAAGTTTCCGATTCTTTTGAGACAGATCTTGGTTCCTGAGCGTGCGAAGTCTTGAATAGATTAATGTGGGGTGACAGAGTGAGGATCTGACCCACAAATGTAGAGGATTTGCATGAGATGGCTCGAAGAGGAAATGCTAGAGGTGGAAGGAGAGATGCAGATCTAGCTGTGATGGATATGTTGAGACAAATTGCAGCTATGAAATATCCTAACCGGCTCTAAGGCTGAGAATTGAGGGTTTGTTCGCAATTTGTAGTCTTTGACCAGTGTATCATATATTTTTAGATTTTTCTGATATTCTGATTTTTTTGTGTTTTTGTTGTTGTGTTTCAATTTTTGTTGTATGTTTTAGTAATATGAATTGCAAGGGATGAACAACTACCTGAATCTAACAATTACAAACAATCTACAATAATCTGAAATAATTACTCAACCACAAAGTTCAGTTCTGAAACAATTTCATTATTTATTCTTTCCACAAATGACTAATAATAACAAGCATACCCGGAATTCTAAGTCAAACTGAGAAATCCGAGACACAATAATGCTGAAGCCACCTAGAATGCTCTGCTGTAGCTGCCTGGAGCTGACGTCAGCCCTCAATAAGACGAGTGCGGTTGATAAGGAAGGCTGAGAGGAGTGTAAAGAGCCTGCCTGTCTCTTTCCCTTGACTAGCACTGAATTCTGATTTCTTACAAGGAATTTTGTGTTCTTTTGCAATTTAAATGTTGATTTTGGAAAACATGACTCTAATTTCAATTTCCAATTTCAAATTGATGAATATAATTACAACATGAATTGCAAGTGAAGTGAAAAATCTGAAACTGTAATACTTCTTATTCAAGTCCAATCATTCAATAAATACAATGCAACAATTGTAACCATTAATTCCAATGCATCCTCTAATGATAAGCACCAAACTAGACGTAGCATAAAACATGAAGATGTTAGGATTAAGTAATACTGAGAGGGGGGGGTGAATCGATATTACAACACTTTAAACATGAACTTAATAAATTCCAACTTAACCATATAATTACTGAAATGAAAAGAACATAAGCACATAACACATAACTCAACACCATGAATTGTTGTCGAGGAAACCCTGTTAAAGTTATACTGAGCACATTGCTCTTACAATCAGAAATAGTTCTGTTACAATCAATCTCAGAAATGAACTACACAAGCATTAGCTATGTTTAGATAGTTCCAGTTGTAGCTCGCATTTGTCTGACATCACAATGCATCCATGCATTCCATCTGCTTCATATCATCTCATCACTATCACACTTCGCTTTACAAAAAGCTCTTCATATATATATATATATGTATTACTTTATCCCTTCGACTCTCTAATACATTACAAAATAGAATTAATACTTATGCAAAGAGTAAATACAAAGTCGGCGACCTTATACTACCAAAGCATAGAATCCCAATCCAACTTAGCACGTTTGGATTCCATGTCATACTCCCTTAACCATCGTGATTGTTCATCTACCCTGTATCTCTGTTACTCTGTCTTCGCATGTCTTCAAAACATTGTAACTCACTGCGATCAACACCAAAACTCAAGCGACCTTAACAGAAGGTCATACATACCCCAAACTGTCTTCCTCTAAGCTCACATGCCATCATTCATCAAATACTATCTTCGCTGTCCAAAACTGTACTTCTATACTTTGTATTTCTGTTCACTGTACTTAGTCATTTTACAATCTGCATCTCCAAAATTGTAAACATCTCCAAGCAATCATCATATTTGATGTGTTGCCATAAATGACAACCCTCAAGTGTCCCATATCACTCCAAAATGCATCACTTGCCAACAATCTCTCCCTTTGGCATTGATGGCAACACTTAGTGAAAAATGACTAAGTGTCAATACCAAAAAGATATCTCTGTATATCCTTTACCTATATCCTTTACTCTATACAATTATCTATACATTTTTCATCTCTTCTCTTCTCCCCCTTTGACATCAATGGCAAAAATGTAGAATATACCAAAATTGTACCACTGCTTACCAGAAAATTAGACCATCTTTAGTACATCTCGGAAAGATTTCCAAGATCTTCACTTCCTCTGTCCATGTCTTCACCAAAATCTGACTTACATGAATAAGCCCATTCAGTGCAAATGAAGAAGTCTCTGCTGCCTTTAGGTTAGTAGGCATATTAGCTATAAGGGCCTGTCCTGTCTTCTCCATGTCAGAGATATGGACCTCAAGAATTGATAGCTTGGGAGTGATTAGACTCTTTAGCAAACCAAACCTTGCCATAACTCTCCCTCTTTCTGTATTAAGTACACTCAGTTTGTCCAAAATCCTTGACACCACTTTGTCTATCTCCAATACAGATTGTGAGGAGGTCTCACAATTGTCCATCAACTTATCCAGAGTAGTTCTATCCTTCGCTACTATGTCCTCAATGTTCTTGATATGTCTGATAGGGTTGATACAGTAACTGTATAACTTCCTTCCTTGTGTGACACAACTCGGGAAAAGTTTTCCAAGATCTTCACTTCCTCTATCCAGGTCTTCACCAAAATCTGACTTACATGAATCAGCCCATTTAGTGCAAATGAAGAAGTCTCTGCTGCCTTTAGGTTAGTAGGCATATTAGCTTTAAGGACCTGTCTTGTCTTCTCCATGTCAGAGATATGGACCTCAAGAATTGATAGCTTGGGAGTGATTAGACTCTTCAGCAAACCAAACCTTGCCATAACTCTCCCTCTTTCTGTATCAAGTGCACTCAGTTTGTCCAAAATCTTGGACACCTCTCTGTCTATCTTCAATACAGATTGTGAGGAGGTCTCACAACTATCCATCAACTTATCTAGAGTATTTCTATCCTTCACTACTATGTCCTCAATGTTCTTGATATGTCTGATAGGGTTGATACAGTAATTGTTTAACTTCCTTCCTTGTGTGACACAACTTTTCGCCTCTGATGTGGTTTTGTTCAGTATTCCCAAGTCCCACGAAATAGACCTGCATACTTCCTTCAATTTCTTCGCAAGATATTTCTTCTCAGCCTTCTCTTCAGCAATCTTCTCTAATGACTCATAGTGATTGTCAAAGTCATCTAGTGCCTTGTTCAAGTTCTCTGCATCATCTCTTCCTTGAAAAACAATAGGTGCTCGAAGTAGTTTGTTTAAAGTGTCAACTGCTCGTCATTACCTTAGCCTTCTTCTCTCCTTTCTACTCAGATCTTTCCTTAGCTTTAGCAAATGCGATGTAGGATAACTTCATCAGCTCATCCATATCCATGTTCTCAATGTCAGTGCTCAAAGCCTCTTCTCAACTTGCCAACAATAAAGGTGAAGAATCATATGTAACAGTTTCCTGTTTTACTTCAACCTTATTCACTGTATCTTCCACTGTTTCATCAATGTTTTCTTTTTGTTTTTCTTTCTCTGTCATATCCTTGTCACTGGTTCCTTAAATGTTTGTATCCTGCACAAAGGGGTCATTCACATCTTGCAAAGTGTCCAATGACACAGGCACACCAGAAACATAGAAATTTGGTTGCTTCACAGTGCTTACATATTGACTAGCATCTTTGCTCAATGATTTATCAAGGTTTATTTCAGCTCTCTTTGATGATTCACCTTTCTCAATAGATTTGGGCTTAAGAGCCTTAGGTGGCGAGATGTCCCCAGTTTCAGTTCCCATCAATACCTTTTCTATAGCTTTTTGTGTCTCCTCAGTTACTTCATCATATCACCTTTCCACTATCTTTACTAATCTTGTCTTGGTTCTCAATAAGGGTTTAATTTCACTCAATACCCTCTCCATCTCTTTAACAGATACAACAGGCAACATGCCTTCAATTGCTTGCTCTCTAATTACTTCATCTTCCTTCTATGCTAATTGCTTCCTTATCTCCAATTTCTCATTAACTGCTCAGGTATACTACCTTCTATTTTTAACAAGTTCTTCTTAAAAACAAGTAAATGTTTAATCACTATGTCTTCAATCAGAAGTTTGTCAGATCCCTCATACCTGTCATAGTATTTTGTCAATGAAACAAGCTTCCCTTGCTCAATTACTCTCTTCTCTAGCATTTTCAAATCTGGCTTCCAAAGTTGTCTTACATTAGTGGCCTTTTCTTCAACTTTCTTCTCTTCTCCTTCTGTCCTCTGTTTCTTAGGAGGTGAGTCCAGTTTAGTGGACCTTGTGTTTCTTCTAGGTACTTCCTTTGTTGTCTCTAGCTGCGATGCATGTTGAGGTGGTGAAGGTGTAGATACATCAATCATAGTAGAAAGTGGACTGATTATCTTTGCATCTTCTGAAGGTGGAAGGGCTGCAGGAGCAGTGCTTGCCAACCCAGAAGCTCTCTCAGTCATCTTCTTCCTAACTTCTTTTATTTCCTCTTTAGATATGCCTGCCTTGGCTGCACAGTCATCAATTATATTCTCTACTTTCCTCTTCCTTGATGCTCTAGTCTGTTCCTCCCTAATCTTTGCAGGCTTCTCCTCATAAGTACCCCATCTCCCCTATTCTGACGAATCAACTTCTAAAACTAAGATATGTTCTACTTGCATAATCAGAACTTCAGATTTAACCACATAGCCCAGTGGATAGCACCACTTTTTTCTAGGAATAACTGCCTCAAAGCACACACAATCAGTTTCAACCATGAAACAGATTGAGTCCTTGTATTTTTCTACCACTACCTCAGGAATTCTCTCCCTTGCCTTCATCTCTCTCTATAGGATTTTGATCATACAAAATAGTTCACCATCTACCCAAGTGCTGTTCTGTCTCCTATAACTCTGAGAAATCTGAATGTCAGGAGGTATACTGTCTTTCCATGCCTTAGGGTGCATACCAGGAAATTTGTCAACAATGTGAATGTGCACGTGTATCAACAAAGATCCAAATCTGAATCCTTTCGATTTATCCTTCTTAATCTGCCTTACATTCGCAAAGATTGTACTTGATGTTTTCCTTGACCATCTTATAAGCCATTAAGATTACTCCTGCTGATACAGAATTGAGTCGGTTGCTATAATGGAGTTTATAGCCTAAGATCATAGTAATCAATCTTACATCCTGTTGGAATACATCGTTTACCGTCATCGCTCTCTTGTCCCACTGCGAATGTGTTAGGGTTTCTACCATCTTCTTAGTGTTCTTCTCAGCAACAGGTACTACACCAGTATTGTCCAATCCTTGTTATGGCATGAATTAGGTCGCTGCATATCTTCACAGACTGATCTCCAAGCCATATGAACTGATCATGAAGTAGGTGGAGGAAATAATTGCAATCCATCAGCCTCAAGGTCTCCAATTGGCCATTTGCTAGAAACAACGGTTAGTCATGAAAGGAGATTGAGAAATTCTTAGTATTTGCTGAAAGATCTGCTATATCATTACTTAATGTCTTCAAAGCTGTCTCCTATCGGCTCTGCTTCCTCAATGAAAGTTTTTAATTTAAGCATTTTTTCTGATCACCTCATAAATTAGTAATAATGTGTTATACACAATGTGATACAATTTTGTATACTTATTTAATTTTAAATTGGATAAGTGCAGAATTGTGGAACAATTGTTCCTGGTGGTTGCTACTAAATTGCATTGGGTAGTTCTCTATTTCCTGCAACTTTCAGATCTCTGATATCACATGGTAATAAATATATATTTCCCTTTCATTTTGTGCATTCTGAGTTTAATGCAGAAAGGTGTAATGTGTATTGTGATAAATGTTGTGAAGGCAAATATGTTGTTACTGACAATCTCATTATGTATTCTAGGACCACCCTTGGTTCTAAGACAAATGTCATAATAAAATTGGGATCAATTTGGAAGCTAAATTGTTAATCTTTTGAGTGCTTATGGTAGATTTTCTCTCATGCTTTTCCATCCTTTTTGAACCATTGTATTCAATCAAGGCTATATTAATTCATATATCAAAATTTAATCCTTCTTAATTTTGGTTCTAGCCAACTGTCATTCTTATTATAGAACAAATGTTAAAAGACTTATATTTCTGACTTCTGATGCCAAGTTCATATGCATGAACAATCCAAGCTACACATTTAGGTGAATGTACTTAAAATAATGTCCTTGACTGGTGGTTGAGATTACTTTCACTTTTACAATATAATAATGTAATTTCAAGTTTTTGAATAATTTGATATATTTACTAGGTACACTTGTTAACTTATTAAAAAATTATTGGTGTAACTTGTGGCATCAAAGACTTTGATTCATATTTTGAAAATTGGTCAATGAAACATTGGAGACGTGGGTTGCATCATTTGTTCTATCTGAGATATATTTTCTGAATACAAAAATTGCCTTTTTCTTCTTAAGTCAATTTCTTCTATTTTTTAATCTAGTGGTCTGCTCTTTTTTCCAAATAAAATAAACATTTATCTTTCTCTTCATTATTGCCATTTGAAGGCGTAAGTATGTATTTTGTTTATGGTGGTTCTTGTATTAATTATTTTTTAATGCTTTTTGATATTTTCAGGTATTTCAACTGCATGTTGATTTAAGTGCATGGGAGAATGACAAACACCGATAGAATTCGAGGGAAAGTGCTTGAATGTACTGACTTGCACTTATCCATATATTTTTCGTGTTGCATAACTGGTGAATCATTAGGAAATATATTGTTTGAATTCTGAAGTTCACTTGCTATCTATCTCTGTATTTAGATATAATATAGGTATTGCAGTATATTCTTGAATAAGTTAATTATAACCTGAATAACCGATCTTCCTTAATAAGTTAATAGTTCAGTACTAAATTGAATTGATTTTTCCACTTATTACACACACCCCTCCCCTGCCCACACACCACACACACATATATTGCACTATTGAAAGTATGAATGATTTCAAAATACTCCTTAGTGCCAACTTGAGTCATAGGAAATATGTTAAATTGGTTTGACTAGTTAGTCAAGGTGAGTTGATGGTTAAATGCACAAATGTTCGGTAAGTTTGAATAGGTTTTGGAATAGATTCTCCAATGCTTGCACAATGATATTGTGGATGATTCTGAATTCTTTATTGCCTCCTTAGCTTTGTCAAGCATACATTTATAAGCTTGAGGATTTTCTTAGACAATTTTTTCTTGCGAATAATTGTTCCTTGCTTTAACCATGTTGCGATTGCTATCTTATATAGAATACAATTCTTGTACTGAGGAGAGTTGGGCGGGCAGAGAGTAGGGGTGGGGTGGAGTGGGGTGGGGGGTGAAACAGTAAAAGATCTAACTTTCAAATCCTTAATCAATTAAAATAACTTTGATAAATTGTGAAGCATAAACTAGAATTGAGAAGAATGCAATCACACATAGAAGCCAAAACATATTACATGGAAAACCCAGAATGGGTGAAAAACCATAGTGAGAAATGCTGCTAGGATCTACTATCCTAATCCAGCCTCACAAAGATATAGTGTGTACCTAAGTCACAACATTTGTCGAACTTCATCCATGAAATTCAAATTTTGGTGAATTTTTACCCTTGCCAAACTTTCGAATTTTATGATATTTTTTTTTATATTAATATAGTTTATCAATTGAGATACAAAAGATTTAGATGTATCAAAAGATCACAGCAGTCAAAAAATATATGTTGATATCGATCAGTTCATCTCCATAGAGATCATATCCCCTTTTTTCAATACTCTTCAACATATAAGTATGGTATGATCTATCCAAAATATATACAATTCATTTCAAAACATATAGAAAGACAGTCTATCAAAAAGTTAAAGATTTCTGACTGCAGGATTATTCGCATCCATCATTATTGTTGCTTCTGTAATCAGCATTGTCCCATCCATCATTGTAGTTTTCAGCATTTCTAGTAGTCTCATTTCTATCCTCCACATCTTTGGATCTAGTGTTCTCTTGCTCTGTATAAGTTTGAGTGTCTCTGGAATCTTGAATCAACTTCTCATTGTCATCATTTGCTATCATTCCTGGGTTATCCTTCGAAAATGTAGAAGCTGGAATGTCTTTTTTGAAGTTAATCATGACTCCTTCTCTGACAAGAGATTGAAATCTGTCTCTTGGAACTTCGCTGATGGCTGTAACCTATGACATAATATAAAATTGTACGAGTTTAAGGTAAAATCAGTAAGGTCCTGTTTCCTATCTTGGAAAATTTCCTCATTCCTTTGCTTCCAGATGATCCACAAAATTTCAACGGTTAAAGCAAACCAAAATTTATTCATCTTGAAATCAAAATCTTCCACAAAGCCAGCGAGTATTTCATGCCTAGAAAGACCAATTTTGCTATTCCAAATAATGGGATGACCAAAAAACAGGGACCAAATCTTACTAGCAAAATTGTACTAAAAAAACAGGTGTTTAAAAGTTTCAAGGCAATTACAAATAGAACAAATGACAGGCTGTTTGCCACAAGAAGAAAGAAAAGACCCAATAGCAAGCTTTTTAAGGAGTAAGCTTCATCTAAAACATACTTTCTTGGGCTCAACAAGAGAGTGCCAAAATAATTCGAAGACAAAATGCCATCTAGTGCTTGGCCAGTTAAAGCCCCAGATTTGATTGATTCTGCTAATAATACCCACATCTTCCTTAACATTGTTATAGATTTGTTTGCTAGAAAAATCACAGAAAGCCTTACCATTTGTCCACTTCAACTGTTCAAGCATTTGATGAGACTTCATAATTTTACCAGGGAAAAAACTACCCACTGCTTTAGAAATAAGAGTATATGTTTTCTTCTGAGAGTTAGGGATGTTATATTTAGCACTGATTTTTTCCCAAGATCCCAACTGCTTGTCAATCACCACATCTTGTATGAGGGAGATACCTTTATTATGCTATATTTTTGCCGAGCAGCATTGAGTTAATGCAAGAGGTTTACCTTTAAGGTAGATGCCCCACCAAAAAGATCTGTCTAAAACAATAAATGAAGGATTTTTCCCAACAACATTCCTTGAGCAGATCAATGGTTTGACTTGACACCATGCCTTCCAAATAGTAGAAAAGACATTGGAGCCAAAGACTTTAACCTCAAAATCACCAACACAATGTCATATAAAGGAATATTCTTCCATTGTTTCCCTTTCTTAATAGATGACTTGACCAAGTTGTTTCTAATCAACACTTTCCAGGGCTCATTTCCATTTAGAGATTTGATGATCCATTTAGATGCTAAAGCAATCCCTTGCATCGTTAGATTCCTCAGTCCTAATCCCCCCAACTTCCTGAGTGAACAACACCATTCCCACTTAACACAGTGTCTCTTTTTATTACCAAGACCATCTGGTCACAAAAATTCCCTTAGGATCTTTTCCAATTTATTAGTCTGATAATTGGATAAAAGGCAGGCAGAAGCATAATATACAACATGTGAGGAAAGTACTTTTTGAACCACCTGGGCCCTACCAACAATAGACAACATGTGTGTTTGCCATTCGAGGTGTTTATTTTCAATCTTGTAAATCCATGCCCACATATCCTTTATAGAAGGGTTTATAGCAAAAGGTATCCCCAAATATCTCACAATAGTAAAAAGGGCCGGACCATTGCCAATCTCTACCACTTAGCCAGTTAGGGGGAGTTTCTGACCATCCAAGCATGGTGGATTTATTTGGGGCAATTTTGGCTCTCGAGGCTAGACAGAAAGATGTAGTCTATTATGAGCATTATCAAAATTGTCTTCAATCAGATCCACAAACAGAGCAGTCATCAACAAACTGTTCTATTAAGAGTCCTTCCTTGTTGGGTATAGTGATGCCTCTTACAGGAGGCCCAATCTCTGTGCTCTTGAGAATGTAGGATAAAGCATCAGCAACAATACCAAAGAGAGCAGGTGCAAGAGGGCATCCCTGCGTAATGGATCTGCCAAGTGGAATAGGCTGAAAGTATTCACCATTAACTTCAATTATGTTGAGGAGTCTTTGAATAAAATGCCGACCCATTTGTAGAAATAAGATGGAAACCCAAATGCCTCCAACATTTTGAGAACAAATTGCCATTAAATTCTGTCATACGCTTTTTCAGAATCTAACAGTATCATAGTAACATTTTGTCCATCCATTTTGGCCCAATGCATAGCCTCCCAACTTGTAATAAGGTTATCTAGTATGTATCTACCTTTGATAAAACGGTTTGGGTAACAAATACAATGTCTTTGAGTGTATCAGAGATTCTTTTGGCCATAATTTTTGCAATGATCTTATATGAAAGGTTTAACAGAGTAATACGTGTCCAGTTCTTAACTTGGGATCTATCACCGCTTTTGGGTAGAAGCTTTATCACCCCTCTGTTAACATTCTCCCCAAGTGAACCTGTCTCAAAAACATCTTCATAAAGTTCCAATAGTTCACAGGTTATCCATTCTCTTTTTTTTTATAGAATTCAGCTGGTAGTCCATCCATGCCATGAGATTTCCCATTTGCCAAAGACCCAATAGCATCATCAATTTCTTTCAGATCAATCTTTTGCTTGAGAATCTTGGCTTGTTCCTTGGTCACTTTCTTGGGGATTAACTTGATGCATTGATTCATGGCATCTTGGTTTTCATCCTTATGTTCTAAATCAAACAGTTGTTTGTAGAACTGCACAAAAACATTTATTATTTCTTTATTGTTACTAGTAAATCCATTCTGCCCCTGGTTACCACTTATCTCTTCCCTTCTTTGTTTGGATCTGATAAGATAAAGAAGTACTTGGTCCCTTTGTCTCCCTCTTTGAGCCATCTAGCTTTAGCTTTGGTTCTCCGCCCTTGGATTTTGTAATTCTGAATTTTTCTTAATTGTACTTTAGCATTAATCAGTTCCTATTCTAGATCTTGATCATTGCCTTTAGATTTAAGGGCTTTTTCAATTTCATTGAGTTTTCTCTGGTAGAAGTTTTCCTCTTGCTTTCTGCCTATGTCTTCTTTATTCCCTATGATTTGGAACATCTTTTTCCACACGTCCACCATTTGATCCCATTTGGCTCTAGGGGAGGTTCTAAGATTACAAAATTTGGAGAGAGTAGAGGCATAGATCTCACCCTCGACACCCTTAGCTGGCAGTGTCTCACCCTCAACACCCTTGACTGGCAGTGTCTCACCCTCAACACCCTCAGCTAGTACTAGCTCACCCTTAGCACCCTAGGTTGGCGCTGTCTCACCCTCAACTCCCTTGATTGGCATTGTCTCACCCTTCTCTGCCGTGGGTATAATGGATGGAGGCTCTGGTGATGGTACTACTTTGAGTGATGGTGAAACCTCCACTTCCCCTCACAGCCTCGCTGTGATATCTCCAATGGTACTGATGGTGACACCTCCATTGCTACTATTTGTGAAGGTGTAGCGTCCTCTGTTAGTGCTAATGCTACTGTATGTGAAGGTGGAACTTTCTCTGTCGATGCCATGGAAGTGGTGATGACATTGTGAGTGATTGGATTGGTAATGTTGTTGGCTCAAGTGCTACCACGGGTGTGGCCAGTAAGGTTGCTGAAGTGATGTTCTCCTCCATGTCATCCTCCTTGTACCCTCCAATAGTCGCCATGGTATTTGTTGGTTGATTGGAAACTTCACACTAGGACCTGGCAGGTTGGTACCTAGGAGGCTAGCACTTGGCGGGGTGGCAACTAGCATGGTGACACTTGGTAGGCACTTCACAGGCTGCATCTAGCATGGTGTTGGCTATGACAATTGGCATAGTGGCAACTGACAACATATCTATTGGTGGAACCATTGATACGTTCAGAGTTGTTGATTGAATGACAGGCGAGCCCATTGGTACCTGTTGTGCTGGTGGAACAACCACCTTTGGTGGTGTTACTGGCAGGATTGCCACTTCTGGTGGTGCTCCTAATGGAATTGCCACCTCTGATAGTGCTACTGGTAGAACTTCTACATTTGGTGGTGCTATTGGTGAAACTACCAATGGTGGTGCTGCTACCAAACAACTCCTACTAGGGTGTTGCAACGTTGTTGCCAAACTCTTGCCAAGGTATTGCACATTGCTGCCAAACTCTTGCCAAGGTACTGCCAGGCTATTGCCAAGTCACTGACACGATATGCCAAATCTTCACCCATATAAACTACTTTGATGTGCACAGAGAGCCAAACACTGTATAGCCAACCTTGAAATTGCGTTTTTATAAAAACTCTTTGTACACGATATGGCTTACGTTGCTGAGTGTTGTACCGCCAAGAGGGTCCGTACGGTAGAAGAACTCAACATCCATATGGTGATAAAGTCCTTTCATACGATTGAAATTCCCTTTTGTACGACGAAAACTCTCTTCGCCTGCAACTTTCATATGGTAATTGATGACTTGTGTACAGTGATGAACAACCTCTGTACAGTGTTGTTGCTTAGGGCCCTCCTTACGATGACACTCTCGTACAGTACCATCAATTCTAGGCAGACCTGTACAATAGAGAAGGGAGTTGGGCTGCTGTGGACATTCTTTTTGTGAGCATGTTTTGTTCTTTCTCGATTCCAAGTACTTGCCAAATCTCCATTTCTACCAATGGTCTTTTCAAATGGATGCCAATGTGCTTTTGTTGGTGTTTTTATTTCCAACTTTATTATTTTTGCAAGACGGGTTTAACTTTTTGTTTTAATATTAATATTTCTTTTTGTCCTAATAATAATTTCCAATTGCAATATTTTGCTAAAGTGCCATCCACCGTTTATTTTCCCAATATTAAATTTTTTAAATTTTCATTTTCTAACTTCCATCCTAAAATAATGCTTCACTTTTAATTTTTTAATTTTTTCACAATTTTTACTTACGACATTGGCACCTTTCTACTTTTTGCTTTGTTTGTTGCCTTCATCCTCCATTTTCTCTTCGTTCCTCTTAGTCCTTTACCGACCAAGATCATCTTCGAGTTGTCCTCATCATCCATATTTATCTTCTTCACTCTCGACTCTTCATATTTTATAGCTTTGCCCTTTCAAAATAATGAACATGGGTTTCATGCCTCTCCTTTATATTCTTCATATCATGGAGGAAAACTCCCTTCAACAACTTCCTCTATCTCTGTAGCGTCCCCTTTTTATCTTGTCCTAAAGTCACAATTGCACAAAATCAGGGTTAGGGTTTACCACATATAGGATTTCTTTGGTTATGTAATCCCAAACAACACAATTAGGGTTCATACATAATCATAATGTCATAGCTAGATTTCATAGGATTATAAATAACATATAAATAAAGAATGTAAATCAATTCAATAGATGTTGGAATTAACTTTAGGATGACCTTGCCATAGAATTGATAAGGTAGGGTGGCTTGATGAGGTGCCTTAGAAACCTCCTATGCTAGGTCCAAGAGTGGATACATTGTTTCCCCTTGGCCTCATGTGGCCCTTGCCATACATATGAGGTGGGCTACCTAGTGCGGGGTTCTATCACCGTTCTCCTTCATCTTGCCATTCCTAGCTTGCTTCTAGTGATTGAACACCCATTCACCATGGTAGGAATTGTGAGGAGTATTCACAATAAGGTGCCCCAAAAGCCTATCCTTCATAAGCCCAAAGGTAGTCCACTTTGTCCCCCTTTGGCCCTATGGGGATTCCCCCATCACAACCATGAGGTGGCATTCTTAGAAGGTGGCCTCATCGCCGTTCACCCAATCATGACTACTATAGTGTCCTTACCACGATTAATTACAACAGCTAGAAAATATAAATAATGTTTTATATCTACTTTTTATATTAAATCCTTACACCAATAATATTATTTATCTTTACTAAATAAGATAATTATAAAATTTCACATTAAGTGTTTAATATGTATACATATACATATAGAAATGCCTATATATATAATTACTCATTGTAATTTTGATTTCTAAAATACACAGTCCAAATAATAATCACCAAAAATACTTGTCTAATATTTGTATCAAATGATACTCGTACCAAATATCGATTGTCTAAACTCTTCAATTTCTTTCCGTGTTTTACTTTTTCTCTTTCTGCCGATAATTGAATGAATGAATGTGGGTATGATAGGGTTACACTTATATGTTTGATGTTTGAATGATGAATTGTTTGATTTGATAGACATTCGATGATTGATTTCTGATTCCGAGATGTGAATTGATTGATGATAATTTGATTGCTTATTTATTCACTTTGTTGAATTGATGTTTGCTAATTGATAGATTCTTTGATTCAACCTTTGCTGGTACATAGATTGCTTGATTTCATGATGCATTAGTGGGTGATGATATATTGAGGTTTGCTTGGAATTATCTCCCCTTTATAATTTACAAGTGAAAGGGTCGCCATCTTTCATTACTTTTGAGTCACCATTTTCATTTGTAATGTCCCCTTTCTAGTATTCACAACATAGGTTGTCGTTAGCCTATTTTCCCATGGTCCTGTAGGCTAACTAGGACATAAAAGGGACTTAGAGGCCATTTGGCCTAGGTAGTTTTGGTTGCATTCTTTCCGAGGTCATCTGAGACAATTTGGGTGCACTTACTATTTATAATAAGTCATTTTGGGTGTGTGTGGACCTTCAGTTGCAGTGGCATGTCGACGATAATTGTTTAATATTGACAAGAACAATTATTTATCATTGATATGATTTATCGTGCAAATAAAGTTACTTTGTAAAGTTAAACTAATCATTTAAGTTTATTAATACATAGTCTATAGTTTGTGGGAAATATTTAAATTAAATGGTCCCCTTTATTCTATAATACATTGGAAGCATAAATAAAAGTTATTGGGGACTTCAGTGAAGGAAAATCATGTACAAGGCATGAGAAATATTAAAGAAAAAACAATCATGATAAAATAGGAGCCAAAAAAGCAATCGCGAGAAAATAGGGTCGAAAAATAAAAAAATTCCGAAATCAGGGTGAAAAAGTGATTTTGTTTATCCCACATTGTCAAGGTGAGTGAATAAGCTCTTAGAAAGCACTATAAAAGAGATAGAAGTGCTCTCTTTCAGCATGCTTGGATATTATATGAAAATTGGTGAAATTTTGGAGATCTCTTGCGGGCTTCGAGGACAAAATCCCTCTATGCTAACATTCTTCTCGCTGTTGCAAGACTTAGTCAGGAGGATTTACGATTAGAGTTTCAAGGTAAATCAGAAGTTGTGTTGAGCTGCCATTTTCTATTAGTTAGTTGCCAGGGGAGTTCAATTTGGAGATGACCTATAGCTTTCATGTAAAGTGTGTTCCACTCTACTTGGGGGTCGATTTAGGAAGTCTGAAAAACATCTACTGTAGGCTGTCCATATCTGAAAACATCTAAGCAGTATTGAACTGGGCTGAAGACTACATCTGGGCTGCCGTATAGGCCTGAAACATCTTGAGAGGAGCCGTACCAGGTCTGGAGTGATTAGGGAAGGGTGCCACACTCATTACCAGCAGCATTGCAAGCCATACATACCTGATTCGAATTGTATCAGACCCAGTATGTAGCTAGATACTGCAAAATTGGTATGCAAACTTGTGAATGTCTTGAAGTGATCACATGCAATACTGTCCATTGTAAACATAGTTTGATCATATTCAGAAATGTATTGAATTAAAATAACATCTCAGTCAAAATTGGGTGAATATCTTTATTGCTGTCATTATATAGTGAATGGCAAGTATCTTAATGCTGACATAGTAGAATGAATGCAATATAGTAGTAGTTGTTGGCTAAATATTTTGCAAGTCACTAAGACTACAACTTGCAAAATGTGTATTTTAGGCAGTAGTGTGAGATTACTCTCTCCTCTCAGCAATAGGTGAGATCCCCTTCTTACCGCAGGTGGCTTCAAGTAGAACTGAACTGCAACACATATAGTTCCCCTTGCAACAGTAATACCGGTGGCTCAGAGATTGACTTAAGAGCAATCAACTGAGACAACAGTGAGTTTATCTAAAGATAAAATGATACAAGAGCCCAAAGTCTCTTGTCCTCACTTCAAATAAGTACTCTATCTATCTAATGACTAATACTGACCCAAAGTTTTCAGTCCTTGGAATATTGCAGCCACTACCTTCTATAGTAACCCTTATCCCCTGAAGCTCAAAGTCTTCAGACAATTCAAATTAAAATGCTCAAATGATATACGCAAGAGAACTATTAACTTGAGAAAGGATTAACCAATGCGACATAAAAATACTCGTTAATTTTCAAAACCAACAACACAAAGTTTGCCAATTTTTGTTCCTTTATTCAAATGCTTAACTTTGCACAATGAAACTCAAAGTTTTCAGAATACAAGAGAATTGCCTATAGTTTCCTTGCACACAACAAAAGATGAATATTTACAATGAACCCCCCTCCTTATATAGGAAAAGAGAAGAGGGAAAAGTGAAGAAGAAAGGGGAAAACCTAAATCACTATTGACTTATCCAATGCTTATCTAAACTAACTAACTTTGACTTATTCAATGCTGCAGGACCTAATGTACCTCCAGCATGATTACATGAGAATGCTTTTACATATTTTTGTGCAATCTGTCAAAGATTCTACATTTATACAAAACTAAGTGTCCTAATAACACTTTTAAAGAAAATTGATGCACGTCTCAAATTGGCAAAGAGACTTGTGCACGATAGCTGGGTCTGGTGCACCTGTGTCAAGCAGTGTTCACAGTCTTACGTGCAACACTTGCTGCTTTCGAAATCTCACCATTGTACCCACCTAGATTTTTCTGAAGTTGATTCAATGCCACCTTGAAGCTTGCCAATTTATCCATAGAGCTGCAACTGAAAGTATCAATCTCTAGTTCCTGATGACCCATTTGTACAAATCCTGATAGGACTTGCTCTTCCGAAATCAACTCCCCATTTTCTGAAATCAACTTACATGCCAGTTCTTCAAAGGGTTTGAAAATAACCTCCTTGTGCTTGGCGCATTCTTGTGAAGCCTCATGTACTTCTATGATCAGATTCTTCAGAATTTGTTCTTTGTTTATCATCTGATCTAGCAATTCGAAGTACGTTTCCTTCGAAGGGACTATTTCATAAGTACATAAGACATCTAGATCAGCCTCTGCCATTCTTTTCCAAACATCTAAGTCTTCACTTAGAGTTTTCCATTGCTGATCAAAGATTTCAACTAACTCATGTAGCCTATCTAGCCTATTTGTAGTCTTCTGGTAGTTCCCGACTACGCGGTCCACATCTCTAATAACTGTCATTCCTTGGTTTTCTAACTGGCTGCCCCAATCATTCACTACCTTGACCTTCTTCGCTAGTTGTTCAACATGCTGTCGTGTGTCTTCTGAACACAATTTTGCTTGTTGAGAAGAAGAAAGATTCTCGAGAGCATCACGAAGACGATTGTTTTCTTTCTTCAACAAGTGTTTCTTCTGCCAAAGCTCGTTAGTCCTTTTAGTATACTGATCCAGTGCATCATGAGCATCCATTTGACAACTCACAAATGATTGCTTTCCAAGCTCCACCCTTGTGATCTTATGATCTGTGATCTCAGGTTCATCTGCTATTTTGTTTAAGAGTGACTCTGCTACTTCAGCATACTTAACCTTCTGGTCATCAATAATGACCTTCGAGAGCTCTTTCGCTTTCTTGCTTTTCACCACTCGGGTTTTTCTCTTAGGGGTAATATCAAATTCCTCCAGAGGCACCTCCAACTTTTTCCTTTTCTGTGTAACAGTACCTAACCAAGGAGGTAAGACAAAGGATGATGCTGCACCATCGACTATAACCATGGTATTTACCGGCTCTCCCTATGAAGAAACATCTGTGGCAGATGCTTTTGAGTCTCCTTTACCCTCTTTCTCTATCTGAAATGCTAGATCATTGTTTGCCATAAGTGTATCTAGTTGAGGCAAATCTTCAGGAAGCTCGTCAAAAACATGTGACAAGTCTTCCTTCTGCTCAGGAGCAACAGAGGATATAGGTGTAGCTGACACGATAGCAGTCGAGTGAAGTGGAGGCAAGTGTACTGTGAACGAATCCACATCTGTATCCAGTGGGGACATTGGAGGTTCATCCATTCTTGGGGCTGATTCATGCATACCCAGTATCTCATCTGCTTCTTGGACTTGTGGTAACTCAGGAGTGCCAGAAGTTTGCAATTCTTCCTCACTGTCTGAGAGATTAATCATCTTCGGACCTTTTGCTCTGGATGATGCATCTGGTGTAGGAGCTTTAACTATGAGTTTTCCTCCTTTAATGGCGGGCTTTGGAATAGCCTTGACCTCTGATGCAGAAGACCCCTTTTCCTTTGCCTCTGATTTCTGACTTCATGCCTACAGGACCAGCTGGATCGAAGTCCTGTCTGGGCTTGATCTTGTTATTTTTTATGCCCCTCTTCTTTAACTAGATATTCGTGTTAGCAAGAATGTTCTGGAACCTATCCCATATGGATACATTCTCTTTTACTAACCAGCATAGAGGTAAGACAGGCAAATTCTTGACACGATGCTTTTTATACTCTGGATCCAAGATATCATTATCATCTATGACTCCTTCTGGAATCTCAGCAAGACGAAAATCTATTATTTGCTTGACAGTAAGCCGACATTAGTCCATCTTGGTGATGTTTGCCTTAGTACGAAGATCAATCCAAACATCCTCTAGGCGATGTACATGACTGAACTGCCTTCGGATTTTGTCATTCATGCCTCTCCAGTCAAAAAAACTTCTGGCCATAAACTTCTTTAAGTTAATTTCCTGAAGTTTGAACTCCATATTTTTGGCCTTCGGAACTGTGTCAAGTGAATACCCGCCAATCCTTAAAGGATTGCGTGAAGAAATGGCGACTCCTGGTCTGTGCAAATTTTTTTGATAAGCTTGTACAACCATAAGCTTCCTAGCCAACTCCATGAGAACGATTTTATCTATCAGATATCTCGGCAAAGTATATGGTTCACCCCTGAAATACCCCACCCTGAGGTAGGTGAAATTTGGAAACTGAAGAAAAAGGCAGCCATATTCGCTAATCTTGCTCCATGCCTCGTCAGAGATTCGTCTGTTTGGGAGTTCCTTATCAAACAAGCATCGGTAGTGGCCAAAGAATGCATCTTGTACCCTCCTGAAATGGATGCGACTAGCTCTCAGAGGCAACTGTTCATAATAGACCCACACGGGTACTTGCATCCTGTGTCCTTTAGTAGACAGCCTCAAGAAGGAACCCAAGGCAACAACAATGTAGATGAGATATGAATTCATGTAAAAAGCACTTGTATTGAGCACTTGCACCAATTGCTCACAAATAGAATCACTTATGAATTCACCCCAAAACAATCTCTGTCTTGACTTCAGAATCAAAGAGAGATATTTATACATCCACAACTCAAAAAGGTTGGACTCCTTGAGACCTCTTACTCTGCTCAATAAAGTTATGAGATCATGGACCTCTTCCTTGAAATCAGATATGTGCACTCAATTTGGCCATCTCACCAAATTGGGCCTTTTGGTAATCAACCAATGTTCGTTGATATACTTCACACAAGTTGTCTTTCCATTCTCCCAACTTTTGAGAGCTTTATCAATTGTCATGTCCAATATGACCGGAGTTGGGGGAACCTTAAAAACCCGATCAATGGTGTCTAGATCCAAGCTGATGACTACTTTCCCATCTTGGTCTTTGATTGTTCGGGAGGTAGGATCAAAGTGTTTAGCATAAGCTATTATGAACTCTAGTTCAAGTGCGGCCACTCGAAAAGTGGAGACATGGTGTATATAGCTCTCCCGGACACTAATCATTTCATCTTTAGTGGACGTATCCACTCTTTTCAGGAACTCTTCTATGTTCAGATGCCAGGAACTCTTCCATATAAGACGTGATCTGAGAGGGTATAGTGGAGTTCTGGTACTTGTCATACTGGTATTTCATCTTCTTCTTTCCTTTGTCTTTAGGAGATGCAGATCTTCCTTCCGACATGACAAGGTTTGCAGCTGCAGTAACTGTTACATGAAAATTCCAGAAGACAAGCATTTCGTCATTAAGAAGAGAAAGATCCAATTATCAGATGTATATCAAGAAAAGAGGGCAGCCTCTTAAGAAGATGAAAAAGAGGGTATATATGGAGTTTTTTTCTTTTTTTAATACATATGCGTAAGTTGGATTATGAGACAAGAGAATGAAGAAAATATCTGCACTTCGTAGCATGGTGGGCCCTTCAAGCATAACTGCATATGAGACGGAAAGGTGGGCTTTTTTAACATGATTGCATGAGGTAGTTCACATTTTCCTTTTTCAAATGGGGGTATGAAAAAGGTGGGTTTTTCTGGAGTGATTGCATATGGGACAGCACTTTGCATCCTTTGATGCATTTGGGGAAGAACATTATCAAGAACGGGGTTTTTAATCCCGATTGTATATGAGAATAAATTGCATTCTCATATGCAACTTGGAGAAAATGAGAGAAGAAAAAATGAGATAACATATATACAAACAAAAACGAAATGCAAAAGAAAAACAAGAAAGTATACCTTCTCTTCAAATGCAAAAGGGGAAGAATTACAAACTCTTTTCTCTCAAGCAATCACAAAATTCTGGAATGATATATGAATTTCAAATTTAGCCTAAGAAGGTAAGAGAAGAAATATATAGACAATTATTCTTGACAAATTCTTCATGAAAAATGAATGCAACTTTATGAGTCACAAAAAGAAATGCCAAATGTCCATAATGCATTCAAGATTTGCGTAAAATCAGCATGCAAAGAAGAAGAAATCTTCAACAAAACGTGCCCTAAACAATAGCCACTTTCTCCTTATAGAATACACTTACATTTCAAAATTGAAATGAGAAGGAAAACGTTTTGAAAGACTTACCAAATCTGCCCAAAACAAGGAGTAAAAAACGCTGAGATTTGTGGAGAAGAAACACTTGCTGAAGACCAGTTCTTCTTTTTATGCCCTAGGCGGGTTTTTCAAGCAAAAACACAGCTCTTCTGTGGAGAAGAAGCTCACGTTTTTATGCAAATGTCAGTTTAAAAACCCGTCATGGCTTTCCTAAAGGAAAACGCTGCACTTTGATAGAGAAATATGCATGCAAACTGACTGGAATTCATCGCCACATGCTCACGCGTTTTGGAAGGATGAATACATGTCTTTCGGTTTGCAAAGAAATGATGTATTTAGGTTTAAGAATGACGCCATATATCTTGGATATAAGCCGCGTGAGCACATGAAAGCCTCCCACACATTTCGATGTGTTTTTAAACACATGCCATGCTAATGCAAAACGACGCCATACATCTTTAATGAAACTGCGAGCTTTTAGGGAAGCAAGACATGTTTTCTTCAACCATATATGCTAAGACATCAAATCGACATATGCTAAGGCATATAAAATCGACACCACGTATCTTGGAATGAAGCCGCGGGTTTTATGAAGGCCGACTACACGTGTTTTAACACATGCAATCTGCTATAAATTCGACGCCTTCATGTAACTCACGAGCTTAGCTGATCATGACGGGTTTTAAACAAGCAAAGACACATGTTTCACCAACAAAACCGATGCCTAGGAACTTAAAAACGACCACAGGTTTTTAAGAGAGTTTTGCATATTCGTTTTAACATATGCAATGTTATGTAGTCAACACTATGAATGACGTCTTCCTAGCTTTTAAGCGAAAATGCATTTTAAGTGAATGATAGCATATGTTTTAGCATACCAACTGATATGCATTTGAAGCAAAAAACGACACCCTCCTTTTCGAGATAGAGTAAAATACATTTTGAAATAAATAGCATATGCTTTGCTGAGAAAAATCGCCACCATTAGTTAAATAAAAGATGAAAATAAAACTTATAATAAGCTTTATATGCATTTAGGAATAAAAACCCCACTATTTTTCATATTGCAAAATTTTATAAATGAATATGATTCGATTTATAAATTCTAGCCTTTATATTGTCAAAATAAAAGTTAAAACATTTTAAATAACATATTTAATATGTTAAGGTTATTCAAAAGTTCACTTCTTAGAAAAAGAATATGATCTCTATATACAACTTTGGAATTTTAATAATTTGATATGTAGATATGAATGAAAAACCCACTGTTATCAAAATAACCAAGTAAATCTTCACAGAATGGCGCGAAAATTTAAAATGGAGTTTCAAATCCACTTCGTATATAGAATAAACTTTCGATCCATGTAATTGACAAGAAAAAGTCCATCTTTTAACGATTTTCCAACAATATGCAGTCTATCCAAAAAAAAGTCCACTGGAGGATACTGGAATGCTTATAAACTGAGTTTGACTAACCCAAATGATGCCTAAGAGGACTCAAAACGACTGGGAAAACAAAGACTACAAACCTCAGCCAAAAGCAAAACCAGAAACAAGAAAGCAAAAGCGAGAAAAACAAAGAAAGGCTAAAAAAATGGAGGCTTGTAAGAAATGAAACCGAACGAGAATCAAGGGATAACTGATTCTGTTAAGTAAACCTCTTCCAAAACACTGACCAACTTAGAGAAAAATCTTACCAATCGTTTTGGAATTGCATAGGGTTGTTCAATTTTGTGGATGCAAAATTGAGGACAATAGTAGTGTTTCATAATATTTGGTGTTACAGTTCAGTTTTGAATCTGTATTGTTTCATAACTGTTAAACTCGAAAAAAAAAGAGAAAAGGCAAAGGTTAACGTTTGTAAAATAGGGCAGACCTTTACATCATTGTTGCCTTTGAGAATAATATATTATTCTCCCAATTGATCTCCCTCTTTTGTTCCATTGTAATGTCCTGGGTACGGCTAATTAAGCTCCGTATGGTCTGTGTACGGCTCTATAACTTCGTACGGTCTTAGTCTCACAGTACGACATTACCAAATGCCATACTATCCTATTCTTTCTCCTCCTTACGACCTTCTTGGATTCCGTACGACCTTCTTAGTATGGGCCCCCACTTCTGTCTTCCATCGTACTATCAAAGACTTCTCCCCCGTGTACGACTCAATTGGACAACACACCCTTGTTTGTACGGTCAGCTTGATTCCTCCGTACGACCAATACCGTATAAATTCCTCACGTCTTAGACAGTGCGATAGCTTATTACCCTGTACTCGTACGACCTCCAAACTAGCATACAGTACTGTCATGAGCCTGATTTTGGCCGTAATTCCATTCTTTGCATAGAAGCATAACTTAATTAATACATACAGATTAATTGAATTTATTATAAGCTATGATTTTATATATAGATTAATTGAATTTATTATGAGCCATGAATTTATAGATTAATTGAATTTATGATGAATTCATTTATATAGTACCACTCAATAAAGCAATAACAAATTAATAAATAAGTTTACATAATTGATAATTAAATTAATATATCAATTAATCAATATATATAATCTACAAAACACATCAAAATAATCTATAGTAAATCTAAAATATATATTAATAATATTGTGATATTATTAATATTAATAAAGCCAATAATTTTAATCTTATTATAATTGTTATTAATAATAAACATCAGTCGTAACCTTATTAAGGGTTCCAAAGGACCCGTCAGGAAAGACGCCACGCTCAAGAGGTAACTCCTCATCAAACGACTTATTTATGCTAAGTCGTTGAGCATAGCAAAGGATCGGAGGAGAGACAGGGAAAACAAGGATAGCAGCGGCATACTCACTGCAGGAAGACATTGTGGACTTGCGGCCAACCCACACGCCTCCAAAGGATAGTGGTATAAGGTACGACACAGAGAGTGGAGCCTACAACGATAACCACCAGGGATTAAGGAGCAGCCTTTTGGGGACTACTGGTAAGAATTACGATTCCCACGCATTATAAATACTTTGCATAGATCACATAGTTTATATATATATATATATATATATATATATATATATAACAAACATGAAGAATACAATGAATCATAAGAATATATGAATGTGTATATATATATATATATATATATAACATGAAGAATATAAATTTTCATTATACTGAATAAATTTATCTAATTAAGACATCTTCCTTAAGACAAAGGTGAGTTAGGGACGACAAGCACCTATTGGAGTTACAAACAAGGAGAATACGCGGCCAGGTTGTGCCTAAGACTCCTTTGGGTCCTCTTGGCCCTTACGCTAACCACCCAAGGCTTTATAATTGCAATTCATACCTGCTGTAAGACAAAGGTGAGTTATGGCAAGCACCTATTGGAGTTACAGAAAAGGAGAATACGTGGATTATGGTCAAGGTTCTACCTAGAGGCTCCCTTGGGTCCTCTTGGCCCTTATGCTAACCACCCAATACTTTACAATTGAAATTACCTAATAATGACATTAATGAATAGATAAATAATCATATCTACTCTTGATTAAAATAATTCTAATATGTCGGGAACTAAGCATGCGACTTGGATAAAGAACAACTCGTAATTATTATCTTTACTAATGATGGTTTCCATTTGTTACAAGAAGACAAGTGTGGACATTTCAGCTTATTACCATATGGTCATGTTACAAGCTTATTACCCTGTACCCGTACGACCTCCAAACTAGCATACAATACTCTTGCAAATATTGAATGAACGCACAATTTAAATATCAACTCAGTACAAATACGCCAAATCTGGATATATTAATTATTTGAAAAATGGATTACTTGTATTCTCCAAAAGAAGATATTATAGATTGGAATGACGACAAAATAGGGTGAGGACTTCCCACCGAAACTGCAACTACCAAGCAAGGAGGATCTTTCACCTCTGAAATGGCAGAAAAGATGAACTCCAACTCGAATTCACAATCACAAATAAAATATCAAATTTGCATACCTACAGCTACAATAGATTCGGCCATATATATGGCTTCGGGGAAATGTCCCGAAGGATTACAAATGATGCCGACAAGGCTGACACGCTAGACAAATAAAATAAAAAGGGCCTAAGAGATAATAAAATTAAATGTCGGGGCCAAACATAAAGAGATTAGTAAATTAATTTATTTAATAATATCGGGGACATCACATTCCTCTCGGCCCAAAAATTGCTTGTTCTCAAGCAATTGTAGGCTTGGATGCTCCAGAATCTGCTCGCCTTCCTAGGTGGCATCCTCGATCGAAAGATCCTTCCAACGCACAAGAAATTCCCTGGCGGTGCACGACCTCAACCTCTTCTCTCAAATGTTGATGATCTCAGCAGACTCTAGAATTAGTGTACCTTCATCCATGGGAGGCAATTCCTTCGACAAAATGACACGCTATCCGACGACTTTCTTCAGGCACGACACATGAAACACGTTGTGAACCTGACTTCCCTCAGGGAGTTCTAGTTTGTAGGAAACTTCACCTACCTTTCGAACCACTCTGTAGGGCTTGTAGAAGCATGACCTCAACTTCTCCTTACCACAAGTCTTCAGGTAGGATTGCCTGTACGGTTGGAGCCGGAGGTATACTAGATCACCAACCTCAAAACTTCGGCCAATACGGTGTCGGTCTGCATACATCTTTTGCTGATTCTGAGCTCTTTGGAGGTTATCCTTGAGAGATCTTAGGATATCTAAACTCTCCTATAGCCAGTCCTTGTCCCTTAGTGCACGACTGTCACCCAGCGCCAGATTCATGAATGACGAAGGTTCATATCCGTACAATGCTTAGAAGGGTGCCATACCTATCGACATGTGATAGGTGGTGTTGTAACAGTGCTCTCCCAGATGTAACCAATGAACCCATGCCTTATGTTGTGCTGCAATATAGTTCCTGAGATAACCCTCCAACCATTTGTTCACAATCTCCTTCTGTCCATCTGTCTGGGGATGGTAACTCGTGCTTGGCGAAAATTCTGTTCCTGCCAATCGGAATAACTCTATCCAGAAGGTGCTAAGAAAATGACTATCCCTGTCACTCACTATATTTTGCGGAAGACTGTGCAAGCAGAATACCTCACGGAAGGACAACTCGACAACTTGAGCTGCCTGGCATCCGGTGGAGATGGCAAAGAAATGAACATACTTGGTCAAACGATCAACCACGACGAAGATGAATCTTTTCCTTGCACTGTGGGAAGCCCTGTAATTAAATCCATCGAGATGCTATACCACTTTTGATCAGCGATTGGCAATGACTGGAGCAGTCTTGTCGGTAAGGTGTGCTCGGATTTGTTCTGTTGATCAAATAAACTAGATCCGCCGCTGGTGGTATTGCTATCTTTGCTTTTGGTGTGGGTGCCCTACTATTCTATGGGCTTTGGGTGCCTATCAGAGGTGTTGCTCTCTCTGTGCGTCACCCATTGTGTCCCTGTCAAAGTGGACACTTTAGTACCGTGATAAAAGTGTGTTTTACACATCAGTTTTGGCCCCCGCACGAATGAATAGCTTTGCTAGCACAAAGCAACCTCCAAACCCCCTATTATTGTAGGGCCCACCCAACCCATGGGTGGGGGGCTATAGGGCCAATCTATCTTGTGTCTTCTCCTAACCTTAGACCGAGCTACCCATCCAATGTGCATCCACGCAGTCAATCAACTGACCCACTCAACCCCTTTACTACACTCTGAAAACAGCGGTACCCCCGCCTGCCTATATAATAGCAAATATCTGTCGGTGCAGCATTCCCGCACGTACCACAAAATGTCATTCGTAAGGCCCTTCCACGAAAACCTTTCACAGATTTGTCTGTAGGTCTTTAGGTATCCTGGGTGTCCAGCCAAAATGGAATCGTGCATTTCCTTCAGAATTCTTTCCCGCAACTTGGACTCAGGAACCAAATAGATTCTGCCTTTGTAGTAGATGATGTCGTCAACCACCTTGTATCAGTCATCCTGCACTTGACCATCCATTAGCTGGCAGCCAAATGTATATTTGGAATATTCTACCAGCAGGTGCGCCTTCCAATCCGTTGAAATCTGGGATAAAGAACACATGATAGGCCTTCTTGACAGAGCATCGACCACCACATTATTTTTGCCCTTCACACACTCAATATCAAAATCAAATGCCTGAATTTTGCTCACCCACTTTTGTTACCGTTCGTTCATATCCCTTTGCTCCAAGAAGTATCGTAGACTGTTGTGGTCTGTACATACTACAAACTTAGCTCCGACGAAGTACTGTCGAAACTTCGTCAGTGCGTGCATGATGGCGAGCATCTCCTTGTCGTAGATGGAGTACAGTCACTCAGCTCGTGAGAACTTCCGACTCAAATGCAATGGGATGAAGGTCCTGCATCAACACCGCCCCAATGCCTTCTTCGGATGCGTCGCACTCTAGGATAAAGGGCCGAGTGAAGCTAGGTAGTGCCAGAACTGGACAGGAACTCATGATTTCCTTCAACTTGTGGAAGGTGTACTGCGCTTGTTCATTCCACTCAAAAGATCCCTTCTTCGTCAGATCCGTCAACAGTGTACTGAGCTATGAGAATCCCTTCACAAACCTTCTGTAGTAACTGCACAACCCAAAGAATCCACGTAGATCCGAGAGAGTCTTAGGAGGAGACCGGTCCAAAATGGCTTGAATCTTCTCCTGGTGTACCTGAACCCCTTAGTAACTGATGATGTGCCCCAGATACAATATCTCTGTCATTCCAAATTCACATTTGGACTTTTTGACAAATAGTGATTGTGACTCCATGATTTCCAGTACGTCGTCTAAATGCCTCAGATGCTCCTCCCACGTCTTACTGTCAATGAGTATGTCATCGAAGAACACCAACAGGAACTTGCGGAGTTTCTCTTTGAAGATGTGGTTCATGCACGATTGGAAGGTAGCCAGAGCATTGGTCAACCCAAATGGCATGACCAAAAAATCATAGCGTCCGTAATGCCAACGAAAATCTGTCTTCTCGACATCTTGCTCTCTCATGCAAATCTGATGGTAACCGGAGCGGAGATCTATTTTGGAGAAATAGACTGCGTTGTGTAATTCATCCAACAACTCGTCGATCCTAGGGATGGGTACCTATTTTTGATGGTCTTCTTGTTCAACACACGGTAGCCCACACACATTCAGAGGGATCCATCCTTCTTTACTAGGACTACTGATAACACAAAGGGGCTCAAGCTGGGTCGGATCCATCCTTTGTTGAGGAGTTCCTAGATCGTCTTCTCTATCTCATCCTTAAACTTTTAAGGATGGCTCTAGGGTGTGGTGATGACAGGCTTGACTCCTTTCTCCAACTCGATGGTTTGCTCAAAACCACTGTGTGGAGGGATACCAGGTGGAATGTCCGCGAAAACCAAATTGTGTTTGTCCAATATTGCCCGAAGCTCATCATCATGACAGTATGCTTGTTGACTCCTCAAGGGTTTTGTTGATACCAAGCAGTATGCCGCCCAGATTACATCATCATGTTTGAGGATCGCCTCCATCCGTCGTGTCGAGATTTCCTTCGGCCCACCATTTGACATTCCCCTTAGCGTGACCTTTTTGCCATCCACTTTGAAGGAAAATTCCATCCTCTTGAAACTTTGTGTTTACTCGTCATGAGTCTCCATCCACTGGATGCCAAATATGACCTCCACGTCATCCAGATCTACTACAAAGAAGTCATTTGTTACAATGTGGTTCCCCATGGTAATGCTCAATTGCGGGACCAAATGGGTAAATGACAAGTGGTTTCCTCTTGCCACCTTGGCTTAATACCCTCCGTGTGCCTCCCTATGCAAACCCCTCCTCTTCATAAGTGACGAGTTAATGAAGTTGAGTGTGGCCTCACTGTCGAGCATGACCACGACTCACTGCCCCTGGAGTGTACCATGTACCCGGAATACAGTGCATCTCGGAGTACCAACAAGTGCTGCAATGGTGCCACCTTGCCGTACCAGCGTGGTGATCCTCTCTGAACGGTTAATGTTAACTTGCTGATCATCTCCTTCAGACTCAGGTTCCTCACGTTCCTCTTCGCCGTCAGACACCACCTCATTGTAATGGATTTTTCCTTTTCCTAAGCATTGGTGCGCTGGTTCCCATGGCTCCTTACAGTTAAATCAGAGCTTCCTTCTCCTGAGCTCTTGTTTGGTTGCTTCATCCAATGATGGCTTCTTCGGAGGGGCTTGTTGTCTTTCTCCTTTGGAGCGAGAGGTGGCTTGGGGTGTGAATAATTCCTGGAGGAAGAAGAAGATGACGCCGCCATGTCCCGTGCCTTCTTAATTGCTTCGGTGAGCCTGATGGGGTTAAATCCCTTCACTCAACCCTTCAGAGGTTCCATCAACCCATCCATGAAAAACACAATCAATCGACCCTTTGAGATATTTGTTACTAGCACGGACAATCTTTGGAATTCTGTAATATAACTGTCGACTGATCCAGTTTGCTTTAGCTGCGCCAACTCCTTAAAATTTAGTTCTGTATCTTTCCTGTCGAATCGGTCGATCTGTGAATTTAGCATAGGAGGTTATCTGATCGTGGCTGAGGGTAACCATTCCATGATGCCACCATTCATGAGCGATCCCTTCCAGGTGAAGCGCCACAAATTCGATTGCCTCATCCTTCGACATGGGGTTAAGCTTGAAATATGTGTCTTCCTTCTATACCCATGTTCGCGCGGATGTTGATCCTGAGCCATCAAAGGATGATATGTTTACTTTTCCTATCTTCCGTTTGAGGTCATCGTTATAATAGCCATGACCGTTACCACCTGAATATCTCATTCGTAGATCAACATAATCTTTGAAGGATGTCTCCCTCGAGATTCACATTCCTCCAATCTTGCATTAGTTGTTCCTGCATTTCTTGGAAAGTGGCCTCTCACTCTCTTCGAGGTGCTTTGGTTCTTGGCAGAAATGTCTGCATCGATGGTCGAGAGTGCGAATGAGGGTTTGTTCTCCCTATGATAGAATTATCATCGTGCCCATATTGTTCTCCGTTCGTCTTCCCTTCTGCCAACTTTTGCAACGTCTCCTCCATGAGCTGTTGTCGTTCTTTCCCTCTGATCATGGTTTCATTGAGCTGCGCCTGGCTTCTGGTTAGCTCCCTTAACAGTGCCATGACTTCCACGGCGGGATCCTGTGGTTCCCCCATTCTTTCAGCAGAACAATATCTCCTTCTGGTGTAAGCTTTGAGCACGTTATGCATCCACGACCCAACGGGCTGGCAGAATCATTGGCTCTGATACCACTGTAATGTCCCGCGTACGGCTAATTAAGCTTCGTACGGTCTGTGCACGATTCCACAATTCCGTACGGTCTATCTCACGGTATGATCTTACCAAATGTCGTATGGTCTCAAGGTCTCTTGGATCGTATGACCTTAGTACGACCCCTCACTTCTACCCGCCATCGTACGGTCAAAAAAGATTTCTCCCCGGTTTACAGCTCAGTTGGATAACACCCTTGTTCGTACGGTTAGCTTGATTCCTTAGTACGACCAGTAGTACAACTTCCTCACTTCTTAGACAGTGTGGCAACTTATTATCCTGCACCCGTACGACCTCCAAACAAGCATACAATACTCTTGCAAATATTGAATGAACCCACAATTTAAATATCAACTCAGTACAAATACGTTAGATTTGGATATATTAATTATTCGGAAATTGGATTACAAGTATTCTCCAAAAGAAGATATTACAGATTGGAATGACGACAAAATAGGGTGAGGACTTCCCACCAAAACTGCAACTACCAAGTAGGGAGGATCTTCCACCTCCGAAACGGTAGACAAGCTGAACTCCAACTAGAATTTGCAATCATAAATAAAATATTAAATTTGCATACCTACAACTACAATAGACTCGGCCATATATATGGCTTTTGGGAAACGTCCCAAAGGATTACAAATAATGTCGACATGGCCAACACGCTAGACAAATAAAATAAAAAGGGCCCGAGAGATAATAAAATTAAATGTTGGGGCCAAACATAAAGAGATTATTAAATTAATTTATTTAATAATATTGGGGACATCACATCCATGCCCTTCTTCAATGAAGTTGTTCTCTTTTATATCTCCTTTGAGTGTAGGGAGTCACGTCCTTTCATTTGTTAATGCCCTTATGAGAGGGTCACACCCTTTGGTTATGAAAAGATACATCTTTCTAACAAGTGCTGCCCCTTTCACTTTCTATCTCTCACTTCTCAAATCTGTCTTTTCTACTTTTCTAATCTGCACATATCCCATTTAAGATCTGCATATCTCTTTTAGATCTACCTATCTTATTTTTTTCTTTCCTTCTCAACTTATTTCTGCTTCCTCCTTATACTTTATGTATGTCTACCCTAGATTTCCTCTACTCCTTTTTTATTTGATCTTTCTTCTCCTTTATATCTTCCCATATGAGGAAGAGGTCACACCTCTTCATCATGTGTGCCTTTTGGCAAGAGTCACAACCCTTCATAATTGTCCCTCTTTCAAAGAGTGAGAACCCTTCATGATTACAACCCTTTCAAAGAGTCACAACCCTTCATAATCACAACCCTTTCAAACAGTTAGAACTCTTCATAATTACAACCCTTTCAAAGACTTATAACCTTCATAATTACATCCCTTTTGAAAAGTCACAACCCTTCATAATTACAACCCTTTCGAAGAGTCACAACCCTTCATAATAAAAACCTTTCGAAGAGTTGCAACCCTTGATAATCACAACCTTTTTGAAGATTCACCACCCTTCGCCTTTGAAAGTTACTTCCTTATTTTCTTCCCTTTCCTTTTCCTTAATACTTCCTTAATTCTTATGCTCCACTCTCTCTCCATCCTTTCTTTTTCCCTAAAATGAAGTTCTCTTCTGTCCCTTTTCTACCTCTCATTTGAGGGAGACATAACTTCTCCATTCATGTCTTTTGACCATTTGATTAACTTAACTAAATTTTAATTATTTTTAATTTTATTCTTTTATATTTTTAATTTAATTATTATTCTTTATTATTTAATCCTATTTCAAGAAGGGGACATGAAAATCTCCCCGATCTGCAACATGTTACATTTAGGCCAGAAAACCCCATAATCCTCCATCTGTCAGCGAAACAAGCCATTGAGGGAGCTAGTCTCATCTTCAGAGCAATCCTCTAGTTCCAACAACCCTTTGTCATTTGGTTCCATTGCTCTTCTCCGTTCATCCATCTCGAATTCTCCCTCGTCACATTCTGAGTCAGAGGATGACAATTCCTCATTCATTGCTTGTCTTCTCAGGTTGATGATGTACTTCTATCTTTCACGTTTGATGGACAAGGTGTTTCGCTTCCAATTGTGATTGGTCTTGGTAGAGATCAACCAATCTCTCCTGAGCGCGTTGTACGCCTTCTCCAGTGGAATGACTATGAAGTTGAGGAAGAAGTGTTGTGTGCCGATTGTCACCTTTTGTGCCATAAATGTTCCCAACGACTCGATGCCATGTTGGTTGGCATCCACCAAGTGGAAGGTTGGCGGCTAGAGTGTTAGCTTCCCAAGACACTTCCAAGTTTCCTCTTGCAGCACATTGACTCTCAAGCCTTCGTCCACAATGGTGGTTGCTAATTTTCTTCCCACGATCTCCATCTCCATGATAGTCAACTTCCTTTTGATGCTTATTGCCAATAACATGGGGTCACTAGCTACGCCCCCTTCGTGTACTGATTCTTTCGTTGACTTCTTTTGTTCATGCTTGATTGCTTCATTGACTCTATTTGTAATTGCCATCTTTAATTGTAACAGTTTGTAGAAGGTTTGTCACCTTGATAGGGATTGTTGTTTGAAATACCTATCTCACTATGTTGTTTTCAGACTCCGATTATAGTGGAGTACTGGCGGCTTCATTTAAGGCTCTCATTTTCTCCACCATCACTTGTTCCATGTCAGTTTTGGCTTCTTTGAGTCTTTATTTCTCAATACGAGGATTTGGATATATTACCTTATTTGTTTATAGTTTCGTGATCGCCAGTACTTCATTTGGCTCCTCCACCACTAACATGTTCCCTCCTTTATGCTTTGAGCACTCAGCGTCTTCATGGTTTCCATGTCCACAACACTTGTATGGCAAGTCAGAGTGATTTTGACCACTTTGGCAGTCATAGTCAAAAGGACCCCCATTCACTAGTGACACTTGGTCATTGGTCTTCCTTTTCCATCGTACTGAATTATGCTCCATGTGCCACTATTTTAATTATTATTATTGTTGCCTCACCTGTTGTTACAATATCCACTAGGCGATACATTTGCATTGGCAGGTGATTTTGGTGGTGTATATGGCAGGGTTGCTTGTTCCCCTTGTTCGAAGAGCAGCTATGTGCTTCTTGTCTTTAGGTTGTATAGGCATTCCTTGATGGAATGCCCCAATACTTTGCAGATGTCACAAAATAGTTTCTTTGGACAGGTGGTTTTTGTGTGACCTTCTACCTTGCAATCAATGCACCACACTTCTTTGGTTTCCTTGGAGTTTTCTTTCTCGACCTTTAGTTCCCTCATCATGCGCATCATATCCCTTTGGAGAGTTGTACAGTTTTTGATTCACTATTGTTGCCACTATCCTCTTTACTACCTTCATCATTGACCCTTTTTCCCCCGTAATGTTTTGGCTTCACTTTGAATGTCCATCACTCGATTATAAGCATCAGTGTACACCGATATGGGTACTAATTTCATCTTCTTCCTTAGTGAGGTAATTAGACCTTCATTGGACCAACGCTTTTTCTATCCGTCAGCTGACTGTACCTCCATCTTGCCAAGCAACTCCTCGAGCCTATAATTATAAGCTCATACATTCTCGTTCTTTCCTTGCTTGGTGTTGTAGATTTCGGCCACAATCTCATTCTCATCCCTAAAGAGTTTGAATTCCTCCTCGAATGCCTTCTTCAAATTCTCCCAGGATTTTGTCTTTTGTCTGTTCTTCATTTAAGCTTGAGAACCAATCAATGACCATTCCTAGTAATGTGGTGGAGAATGACAACCAATAATCTTTGTTTGCTTATTTGTTTGCAAACCATGTGGTTTCACATATTTTACAATGTCGTACTGGAATCCTCTAATCCATTCTCATAAAACTTAGGGTGTTTCTGCCTATCCAAGCCAGGATTTGTTGGGGGGTCACCCTTCTAGAATGATATGTATCGTGTACGGAGAACCTGATTGGACTGCTTCGCTCTCGCCCATGTTTCGGTGCTTCGTCCACACTTTGGACTTGCACGAGTCCTCTACATGTCCACCATCAACATCCCTCATACCTTGGTTACCTTCCTGGATTTTTTAACTCTGTTTTCGTTTCCTCTTGTATGGACAAGTTTTAATGCCATGCAAAGTATTTTCAAATATTTGAGCAACTTTGTTCTCAAGGTTCCTTTTTTTCGGTGTCTTCGTCATGTACGGAGTGTACCGATGGGCTACTCTTCGTGGAGTCGGTATTTGAGTCTTCCTCGTCTGACTATGCTTGTGCGGACGAATTGTTTGCCTAGTCACCAAGACCATCTCCTACCTTGTCAAGAAGTGGTAGGTTTTTATCAATCTCCTCCCACTCACACCACATATGCTGTGTTGTGCCTTACCACGTAGCTCACACCTCTCTCAACTTCGGCTTTGGCTAACACTTCAATTGTTGCTTCGTGGTGGGCTTTGCGATTCCTTAATGATTCTCTATAATCGTCATCACCTTTCACTTTGTTCCCTAATTCAAAGAGATTTTCTCATTGATACTTCTCCTACACTCTCTTCCCAAGTGTGCATAGTATGTCTCCTTCTGTCTTTGTTTTGTAGAAGGGGCATTAATTGTTGGAATTGTTGGAGGTATGATGTCCTCTCTTGTCGTGCTCTTCATCTTCCCTCCAGTTCCTTTCATCGTACTGTTGTATTGGTTGCTGACGTTGTTCTGTCTTTGTTCTCCTGACGCTCTTGAAGGGTTATTAGATTGTGCGAGCAAATGTGGCAAGAATGCTAAGAGACTCTTGACGTTTGCATTCATCTTTAATCCCTCTTGGACTTAGTTCACAAAAACCCCTCGTTGGGAGGCTTTTGAGCGAAGGAACAAGTAGATTGAAACTCTCCACAAGTATATAAGGTCTTTTGTCAATTCTTCCTCTCTAGGATTTTCTTCTTCGGTGTCTGAGACATTTGGTTGTTCATAGGTTCATCCCATTTACACTGCCATACCGCCTGCCACCATTGTCCTGTGTAGTTTAGATCTCTAGGCTTCATATGGCAATGACGCCAAAATGTTTACTCCCGAGGAGACTACTTGATTACACAAAGTAAACAAGATGCCGAAACATTACCATAAACAATAATAGAAAGTGCAATCACAACAATATGGCATAAAAATATTCTCTTTTATTTCCAATGTACATCGTATACAATATGTCAACGCTGCTTCCAATAGGAAGTAATGACATATATATAGTGCCAGATGGTGGTTAAGGGTACCAACCGTCAACAACTTCCCAGAACTGATTGGAAGTAAAATAACATCACACAGCCGAATAATTATTCACCAACTACAAATGTTTATTTCTAAGTGTGGCAACACTGTCATCTACACTTTCTATTCTGAATAGTTACCTGTTTCAGATGTGGCCATTGTCTGATCCAATCAGCATCATTTGTCACATCATTTGAGGATTCTCCTTGGCCAATTGAGAGTGTTCTCCCATCAGCTTTGAGTTGAAATCGACAAACCATATTTTACAAAGTGAAAGGATTTTCTGCATTTATTCTCTCCTGGAGTTGGAGTGAGGAGCATTTTATTTTTTGGTTCTTCTATCTCCTATGAAATCTGTGAGAGATGCCATTATTTATTTAGAGATTTTGGTGGTTGTCTTTCCACTTTCTTCTGCTACCTTGAGCAGAGATGTTTTGCCGCTTTTTCTTTGTCAGGGCACAATCTTCAAATATTGATTCCTCAATGGAGGCTTGAGAGCTACTAGATTGATTAGTTTCTCAGCCACATTTGGTGGGAAAATTGACATGGAAAACCACAAGAAAACCTCCACCAGTTAGCCAATTCACCATACTTAAAGTTTATCAGGTTTTTGACATTGGTGTGCCATTCTAATATCTTCTTTGGTGTGAAAAGGGTGTAGAAAGCCCCTTTAAAAGCTTATTACTTAGTAGCTTGAACAATTTTTAATGTTTGGTAGGATTTTCTATTCTGAGTGTTAGAATCTGAGAGATGAATAAGCCAGAATAACTTGTGCAAACAAATAGAATAAAACTCTGAATGTAAATAATACAAAATCAAAATAACAATACAAAGTTAGCCTTCAAGAGAGAACTGCAAATGCTAAAGAAGCAAAATAGCATTAGGATAATGTAAGAACAAAAATTGCAAAATGTAACTGCAATGCAATAAGACAAGCTAGGAATGAGTATATATAAGAAATGAGAGGGGAGAGAGGAGGCAAATACAACCAATGGGAAGAGACCACCACAATAGCCTAAAAAATGCAAGTGTAACTCCCATGGAAGGTGCCGACACCTTGTAGCCACTCACACTAATTAGTCACTATATTAATTCTAAGCAAAACTTAATTAAAAGTGTATAACCAAATCTGACCTAGATCGGGCCAAATGATGAGTTTATAAAACACTTAATGTGGTTTGGCCAGCATATAAAGAATATTAATTTAACTTAGTTGTACTAAGTTGGCCTTAATTTACTTATTCAGAAGGAGAACAGTATTTAACAGCCTTTTCTTTGATATACAGTTCCTTAATTTACTTATTCAGAAGCAGAACAGTATTTAACAGCCTTTTCTTTGATATACAGTTCTTCTTCTATAGGCAACAATTCATAAAACCGTTCATTTGTGTCCATAAAACCTCGTATTTCTGGAATTATATCCTATTGTCATTATTCTTCTAAAATACAACATATAACCTTTGCAACAAATGTTGTTTTCTTTGGACAATTAGTAGCATAATGAGTTCCATTGCAAATTAAACACTTGTCTCAGACCTTTCCTAGGAGCAAATTTTCTTTTTGACATATATGGTGGAGATTTAAAACCTGTCTTTTGAAATTGATTTTTACTGATTGGAACAATTCTATACTTCTAACTCCTCTGAGGGTGAGTGAATTTACCTTGAAAATAGAAATATCAAGAAAAGGGTTTTTTTTTGAGATTTCTTGCATGCACACTTTTTAAATTGTTTAATCTGTGCAAATTTTTTGAAGTCATCATTGGGCGGATTACTGTGAAATTCTTTCATATTGCAGGTAGAATTATTTTCATTGTCATTAGCATTAATAGCTTTTAGCAAACAATGTTTTGCAATTTGTTTACTATCAGATTTTTTATTTTTGCAAATGTGCAATCTGGACTTGATTCTCTTTTTTTGAAACAATGTAATCGTCTACCCACTGACCTAACTGACAATGTATAGAGTTCAAATAGAATCTTTTAGCTGTCTCAATATTTACTAGTCTTGCAGCAAATAACTATATCTCAAAAACCAAATTATATTTATGTAACGAGCCTAAATCATTCAACTTTAAGCCTAGGTTGCCAATTCAAGTTCAATTGTGAGTATAGGATACAGGTTTAGTACTAACAAATTTTTTCCCCTTGGTTACAGGTACAGCTATATATATTATAACTATAAGAAGAGTGATACTCATAAATCCATAATTGCCAATAAATATATTTTTTAAATAACTCATAATATCATATTCATAATACTCAAGTCTTAAAATGTCACTACATAATGAAAATTCAAATTACAATGGATATTTATTATTCATCTTCATTAGAAGCATCAAGGTCAACATTTGGTTCAACTCCATTTGAACCAGAATCCATTAGATTGCCATTCCCACTAGTTACGTCTGTGTCAAGCGCAAAAGCTGCCTCATCTATAGAGACATGGCCAAGTTGTGCAACTGTAGCATCTAAATCAGCACACTCGGGCTAGATACCTATTCTTTGTCGCACCCTCATTGTATTTAGGTTTCTTATGTGATAATAGACAAAGTTTGGAGTGTATGAAGACCATATACTCTGCTTTTTTCTGCACTCAAATGGTTGCTCTCGACCTAGTGGATGGAGTACATACTCCAATTCTGTTCAGCTGAAGATGAACTTGTAACTTATTGAGTTTGCATCATAGTTACGAGACTTGACTTGACTTGCCATGGATTTGGCAAAGATGGTTTTGGACTCAAACTCAGACTTGGCACAAAAACTTGGCAAAAACTCGGCATATTGAAAAGCCCAAGAAATCTAGAGATTTTTAAGGATTTAAAACTTTTTTCATGCACCCCTTAATAAATAAACCTGGAAGACACAATAATATCTTCAAATAGAAGCTATTTTGATTACAAATACAAGTATACATCGATCACATAAGTATAAATGCAAATTGTAGTTGAAGGAAATAACATGTTTAAATATATAAATATTGTCAAATGTATACAAAACTCATGGAATATGAAATCCATGGGATCAAAAAAAATATTAAAACTAAAATTATAAGACTATGGCTCAAAGGAGGTTGCATTACTCATCCCAACAAGTCATGCAAGGACATCTATGATGGGACCTGGATGATGATGGAGCCATGATAGTTGCTTGTATCTCAGATGGGTCCTGGATACTAATATATGGGATTCTTTTGTCAGCTGTCTATGCAAGGCTTGATTAATACATTTTGCTTGTGAAAATGGCACTTATTGCCAACTATGACTTGGCTTGTATTTGTTGATGTCAGTTTTGTACCACTACATAACATATAGGAATTGAATACTTGATACAGTATATCAAACACTCAACCCTCTCTTGAAAAGTAAATACTCATGAAGAACATGAGAAAACTCCAAGGTTCC
>MU224239.1:758879-794369 GCA_018584345.1 Thuja plicata
CCGAGGGGGCCAAATTTATTAATTAATTTATGGGCCATTCTCCTAAGTCCAAAATTAATTTAAAACAATGTGGATTTTAATGTTATTACATTAAAATCGATTTTCTTAGGGAAAATTGCAAAAGAGCTTTTTAGGGCAATTTTTGGACTTGGAGTTATATATACTGGGCGTTGGATTTGAGAAGGAACCGAGTTTTTTTTTATTGATTATAATTTGTCTTCTACTCTTGTGCTTCGAGAAAGGGTTTGACAGTGCAGCCATTGAAGAACGTAGTTCTTCTGTGTGTCATCATTTGAACCAGTGAGATACCTGGCGAATTTGATATTCAGTGGAAGTTTCAGCCAGAGACTTCATTGTGCTTCAGCAGAGTGTTCTTATTATTACTAATCACAGTATTGCTTGTGAAGAAGAGGGCAGCGAAATCTCCATTCCAGACAGTGGCCATAGCTGATTCAACTCCAGGTTTGGCATCTTCTTTGCATTTGGCGCTACAGGCTGATTTGGGCGATTGTCCTTCAATAAATACCCAGGTTTTTATGACTGTAATTTCCAGCATTGTTTATGGACTGAAATTAAAGGAGTTTTTAGCTGTAATATCATGAGTTATTAACAAAATAAGGTTGCAGCATTAGTAGTTTATTTTAGTATTGTATTTCCAGCATTGCATCTATTTGCTTTTTTGTTCAAAAACCTTTGCAAAAACTTCAAAAACATCATAAAACACTAAAACAAAAACAGAGCAGCAGCAAGAACCTGAAAGGGGTTCTTACAGAGGGGTGTGTCCTTTTCATGTTGCAGATTTGGGTTGTCTTGCCTCCCTGTTTGGTTAGGTCCCCAAAGTCTTATTTTGGCGTTTCACTCGTGTTTGGTTGGGCAGGGCATTGTGAAGTTTGGTGGTATTGTGGCCTTTTAGAGATGTGTCTCTGCAACTCCTAGTTGTGGGGGTTTCGTTTGTTGCCTCCTTGTGGGGCTTTCGTGGTTTTGCTCTTGTGACCCTTTTTGTGATGATTTTGTTCACAGTGGAGCTTCCTTTAGTTGGTGCATGGATGGCATGGAAGGGGAGATTGCTTGTCCCCCCGCTCTCCCCCTCCATGGACTTTGTCTTTTGTTTGGGGTTGTTATGGTGCTTTGTCTCCTGTGGCTGGTGGTTTGCTTCTTTGTATTTCATGAGTGGAAGAGATATGAACAAAGTTTTGGGTCATGTTTGTAAGCCATAAATACTGCAGGACACCTGCAGCTGGTGTGTACACTCATCCCTCAGCCTGTGGGGGTTATGTTGGTCTTCAACGTTGGTACTCTGTGGATAAGCTTTGGCAATTGCCAAGATTTGCAAGTGGTGTTCTTCTCTTTGCTGCGAGTTTGTAGATGACACTTGTGTTGGTTTCTGATGATGGGTTTTTTTCTCTTCGGGATTGGACTATCATGGAAGTTGCCAACACTACTGGATTTTTTTGTCTTTTTGGTTAAACTATGCATTTTAATTGTCAAGGGTAGTGGTCTTTTTTCTCCTGGCTAGGAATTTGTTAGTTTTCAAGGGCTTATTTTAGCCTATGGTTGTTTTTGGTTAAGGATTCGTGCAGGTTTTTGGGCTATGCTCGCCCTTGCTGAAGCCAAGATTGGGCCGCTCTCTTCTTGGAAGTGGGTTTTTGCTCATTGTTTTTGGATTTTTTCCAATGGGGCTACTAAGGAGGGTGGAGTTTGCCTCTTTTGAGGTGGGATGTGTTTTGATGATCATGGTGAGGATTTGGCTCATTTTATTTCCTTCGTCCTCTTTCACGGTTCCTGTGGAGGTGGAAGAGTCCCCTATGGAGGTGGTGACTTGCTTTGTGATAGAGGCAAATTGTATCACTATATCGTCTTCTCTTCTCTATGGCTGCTTGGACGTGGAATTGAATCAAGGTTGGCTCCTCAGTGTGGTCTCTTCCTTTTCTGCTCCTATTGAGGTGGGCTCCTTTCCTATTGAGGCAGAAAGGAGTTTTTTTAGATGGGAAGTTGATTTTCTGTTGGAGTGATACCGCTAGTTATTATTGGATGGTTTTGGGCACCATTTTAAGATCCAATAGGAAGGCTTGGGGAGCCTTTCAAAACCCCCTTAACCCCCTTGTAAGCTTGCTCCACTATTGTGGGTTGTGTGCTGATTGCTTCTTATTCTGTAGTAGACCTTTGGCTTTGTGCTGTTATTGGGCCTTTTGGCCTCTGCTGTAAGTGGCCAGTTGTGGCCTCTTGGTCTACTCTAAGCAGCCTTTTTGAGGAGGGATACTAACTTTGCTATTACTGAGCCATTAATGGCTTTTACTCATAATAGCCAGCACCTTTGTTAGTGTGCTGTTGATCTCTTTGACGCCTTTGGGCTGTGGTTCTGTAAGGGTCAGCACCCTTGTTATGCTGCTGAACATAATCAAAAACATCATGTGACTAATAGTGTATTTGCGACATTCCTTGACAAAAACTAATTTTCTTGTTTAAAAGAGTGCACTCTTATATGCCATAATGATTTTTCATTATCATTTCTCTGCTGATTGAACTATGCTGTCCATTAACAGTCCCAATATTGAAATGAGATCTGTTCAAAGGGTTTCTCCTCCATGGTACATGCTAGTCCTAATCAATCTCTATTGTCATTTGAATTTGATCCGCTGTGTCATAAGTAGATGTGTTCAAAGGAGGATTTGTCTGTTATTCCTGCAAAATTATGAGTAAGAAACAACAGAAGCCAGATAACAAGACAATTTTCTAATCTGGGGCCAGGTTTGACTAAAGGACAAGAATTCAGCTTAAAATTGGGCATGATACAAATAATTTCGTATGGATACAACAGGGCTTTTCTGGGTCTCGGTGAGAAACATTTCTTGAACTAGTATTTATATTATCTATTTTCTGTCTTCTTAGTCAAAAGTTGATTGTTACTATGAAATCAATATCGAAAAATCTGGTTTTACCTGTGGCAATGAATATTGATAAGATTTAAACTGCAGAGGTTAAGTTATGAAATCCCCTAGATGATCAGCACCGGATACTTTTGGAGTCAAGATGAGTTTGGTGGCATTCATCTAGTGCAGCTTTTATTTCGTTCTTTCTAGATTCTTTGATAGCCTCAAATTGTTCCTTATTGATAGCTTTGAAAATTGTTGGTAGAACATGGCATGGAAACCAGCAAGTTCAGTAGCTCTGTCTGGTTGAAATGAGAAAATTATGAGTTTGATTTCTTCTTTTGTTTCTAGCCACATTATGTTGGTGTTGTCATCATTTTGAAGTATGAACAAATTTTGGATTGTACTAGTACACTTTTGTTGGGCTTGTTTGGTCCTTGTGGTTGGGTGAGTATCTCCAAATAACTCCATAAGATAAGATAAGATAAATTTATTAATGTCCAACAAAAGACCACAAAGAGGGTCCAAGGGACTGTTGAACAACAAACAAGAGGCCAACTCACAGTAGGGACACCAAACAGTGCCCGAGAAAAGACAACACCAACAACAAAAGCAAAAAAACAACGAAAGAAAGAGGGGGGGAGAGAGGGGCCATAGGAGAATCAACAGGGAAACTCCAAACCCCAACCCCCCCCCTATCGGGCCTGGAGCAGAAGTGAAGAACCCCAAAACAGAGGGGTAGGCCATAGAACTAGCAAGGGCCCAAAGCAAGCCGCTTCTGTAGACTCCTGGAAGAGGAAGAAGGCTACTACTGAAAAGAACCCTTTCGGGGCTTCACGGATTTGGTATGGCTAAGAGGACCAAGCTAGCGCTGGGTACCGTGCACTGAAAGGAGCCTAGGGAAGGAGGTGATAAGTTGACAAGAATGCTGGCTCGTGGGATGCTGCCGCTGGAGTGAGTGCTCTCGAAACCCCATAGCCTCCTGAAGATAAAGTGCCAGACACCTCTGATCTGTACCTGAAGAAAGTGGAGAGAGACCGTGCCTCCGACTCAACCTCCCCAATTTTGCAAAGATGGCAAATCCTGTTCTCTCTATCAAGGTTATGATCGGTCTCAATGTGGAGCCAATGTGAACCTACTTTGAAAGAAACGAGATGGATTTGGAGTGAATGCGACCAGCGGTGAGATAAGTAAGAAGGGTGAACAATGTGCCCATCCTTAATCAATAGAATAATCCATAACATCCTTTAGTAATTCATAACATCTCTCATTTTTATTATGATGGTGACATCATCATCAATTTTTTGGACGAAGTTTGTTTTTTAGTTTAAGACTGGCATGTAAAAGAACATAGTGTTCATATCACCCCATTTTAGTGCCTGTATCCATGATCATTTCCTTTAGTGGCGCTCTTCCTTATTCTGTTGCAGGTAGGTCATAGAATAAAGATTTGTTCTTGATTGACACATTCTCGACTAAAGGAAAACATCTTGGATTTTCTTTTGAGATTCAGTCAAATATGCCTTTTTGGATGTCAGTGGTTAGTGGATGCTCCTGAAAATGTCCCGTTTCATGTTATATAACAAAATTTGGTTCTAAGAGCTTGCTTATAAACCTATACAATTTATGTCCCTGGATTTTGCATGTTTCATTCTACCATGATCCATTGGTCCACCTTGGGATGTTAAACCACATATATGTTGTTGCAATCGTGAGAGTAACAACTCAAATAGAATGGTTCTAATAAAATTGGCTAGGATTGTTGTTACTGAAGTTACAAAGTGATACCCATGTGAAGGATTGGTGGGAAATGGGTATGTATCCAGCTAGATCCCATTTGTTCCTATGTATGCTTGGTTGCTCAAGATGTTAATGTTTATGTGAAGGAAGGGTGCTATGGTTGCTCAAGGTGTTCATGTTTATTACAAATTATTCATCTAAATAAGGTGTTTCCCTAATGCTGTAGTAGTTCCCATTCAGTACATCCTATTTCCAAAATTAGTTTGTTGTATAGTGTTTTATCTAGATCGTGTTAGCATGATGTAGGCTTAGTTGAGGAGGCCATTATCGCCTTTAGAACAACTTTTGGGGTATCAGCCTTTGGCTGTTTAGCGAGACAGATCTGATTGTGGGCGAGGATGATTATTGGTCTAGTATGGGAAGGTTTGTCATTGGGTTTTAGTTCTTGAAAAGTTGAAACTAATGAACTCCAACCTATATTTATACTAGGCGCAGTGATGCAATTTTTCTTTTCTAATTATATATATTTTGACAAAAGTGTGTGACTTCTGTTTGCTTTTGTAGCTTAGTTCTTCAATAACTGGTTTTATTGGTCTAGTGATTCATTTCTGTTTCCATTTTCAATTTAGTTCAAACATGCTGAAGATTTCCTTAGATGCAATGATGCTACTTTTTAATACTTCATATACAGTTTTAATTTTTATGCCGCGTATCTTTCATTTACAAATCTATACTCTTACAGTATTCTGGATGGAATTAGTTGCCTATTTCAAAGTGCATTTTATAGATTTTCGTTGTCATTTTTTTCCCTTGCACTTTCTTTCTTAAATTGCCCACAACATATCTTTCTGCCACCTAAGTTATTTTTAGCAATAATAGAAGATTGCTTATCACATTCTTTCATTTCTTGTGAATGCATCACCTTGCAGAGTCTCATTGACTAGCCTAATGGAGTTGAGGCCGCCTCCTGGTCAAATTAACGGCATTTCAGCAAGGAGGATGTTCAATGGCATACATTTGATATCCATGTTGCTTTTCTCGACACTGTTGCTTGTCCGTGTTAAGAGTAGCACACCCAGAGGTTGGCTGCATGCAAGTCTTTGGATGGTGGGCATTAGACATCAGGCACATTACAGTTTCCATATGGGTATCTTTTTTGTCAGACCTAGTCTAGTGTGTACATTACCTGGGAAATTTTGCTGCTTTACGTAAATAACAGATTACTAAGATTCACAGGTCACATACAAGCGATATGAGAGAGAATGTTCATGTGTTCGTCAGATAGCCATAACAGGTCTACATGGATTTCTGTGGCATAGTAACTAGGATGTATCTCCAAGTATTGGATACAACAGCATTTCAAAGACTTGAAGCATGTCGGCGAATGGAGTTAGCTGCATTTACACAAAAAAAAGAGATGTCTAATGTAAATTTAGTCAAGAAGAATTCATGGCCTCAAAAAGATCCTGTTGTACTAATATTATCATATTCATTTTCACTAACTATTCATTGAAATCATTGGCTATGAGCGGACAAAGGGCACTTATTGATGCCTAACCAAATTCCGGTTGACGATAAAATGGCAACTAGGAAAAATGTAAGCAATGTAAACTTAACGCTAATGGTTGATTGAGAATTGGCTTAATCATGATTCAAATTCGACTGCTATCCATCCAATCCCATTTACACGTATGCTTAAAAAACCCTTAAGCAACTTTTATCATGCATTACCAACATTAATTTGTTAAGCGGATGATGATATATGCATTGTGATGTTAGCAAAATGCCATTTTGTTGAATTTATGCATTTGGTTTTTCAATCTCTCCAAAGTTTGATTTTTCCAGGGAAGAATTATCCAGTATGTCAATTTTTAAATTTAAATTTAATCACGTGAATAGGAGATTCCTTTATCACAAATTTGGCACAATGATAGTCGTTTTATGAAATCTTGTTGGTAATTGTATGTCAAGCCCAAATTAAGACGAGAATTTAAAATATCGCAAACCATCAATGATTTCCAATATTATGTAAAATGTTGCAGTAAAAAGCCATAGTTTTTATTAAGAAACAAAAGCTGATAAAATATGAACGCGACCGAGTTAGACTCGGAAATTCAGTGGGGATGTTACAAACTTTGTTTTACTTGTTTGGTGTTGAATTGATAACAGGACAAAAATAATAAAGGACATAGCCATTCATGGAAACTGGTTCGATTGATGGATTTGGTGGCAAAATAGCTTTGAATATTATTGAATTTTTATACTCAGTAATCCTGACACAAATAACTTATGGTGATGCTTTTGTGATTTTTCCACAGACTCGTTAGCATTTTTCATTAACATTGCTAACCCGGTGAAGAAAGAGCTGCAAGGTTATGATGACAAATGAAATATTTTTTAATAAGAAAATTTGAGAAGGAAAACCAGTAAGAGCTTCTATTGATTGCAACTTTAAGACCCGCTATATCAGAAGAAGATTAAAAATCCTCGTGAAATAATATTGTTTGATGGGATCAAAGCTTCGGGAATAACACGCTACCTAAATCATATATGATTTTCGTGAAACATATTGGCTACGTGGGTTGATTTGCATTCAGATTATCCCACGATCTCCGTTGGAGGCATCTGAAACCAACTCCAATTTCTTCCCCTAGAAAGGGTTCTTCAAATATCGGGAGTATATGAGTTTATTTGTTTTAATGTTTCTGATGTTGTTCTGTTGTTGCTTTGATTTTATTTGTTTGGATGGGTTGATTGCTTGTTTTGTTCTCTAAAATTTAATTTAATTAAAGAAAGGATTTTATTGGTAATGTTCAGTTTGAATAGATGATCATTTAAATAATTATTTATGATCTAGGTTTGCTTGATTATTAGAAAGCATTACCTATCGCATTGTTTTTATTAGATAATTAAAGTGAATTAAAATATTGCAAGAAGTTTTGAAGCATGTATTTTTTAACAATGGAAAAAGTTGGATAGAAAAATCAAGTTTGAAACATGTAATTTTTAACAAATTTTTTTTAACTTTGTATGGTTGACAAAGGATGTTAATTTACAAGGAAGAGAATTAATTTCCTAAAGAGGATTGGTTCATGGTAGATTTGAAGACAAACCCATGCAATTAAGAAAAATTGTTATAGAAATTTAAATGTTGATTGTTTTGTGTGGTTATTAAATGGTTGAAAGAGTAAAAGCAATAAAGGTCAATACTAGAGTCAAATAAAATGTTATTAAAATTTAAATGTTGATTGTTTTGTGTGGTTATTAAATGGTTGAAAGAGTAAAAACAATAAAGGTCAATACTAGAATCAAATTGAATCTCTCAATGAAGTATAAGAAATATGCATGCAACAAGGAATAAATAAAACAACAATACTTTAACACATTATGTTTGCTTAACTCTATTGTTTTAGATATGTTAGTTGCTCAATTCATTAGCATGGTCACAACATTCAATAGATACAAGATTGAAGAAGAAGAAGATTTTAATGTTCATAAGGGTAAACATAACCTTTGCAAGGTGATAATGAGCATCCCTAACTTTTCAATAGAAATTTACCATTTTGAAGATTTGAGAGGATAATGGTTTGACTATTTGAAAAGATAGATCAATGGGCACTTATAATTTCTATTTGAAGACAAAGTTAACTAATGGAAGAGGAGAAAAGATACTAAAATGAAAATGAGTTAACTAAAGAGGAAGATTTCTAAATGGTAGAATAGTTAACAATAAAGGTGGATTATGTTTCTCAAATTGAAGAATAGTTAATTGATAGAAAAAGATTGTTTCTCAAATGAAGAGGAATTAGTTTAGGAAGAAGTGAGTTTGTAAAAAAAAGAGGACTAAGTCATAATTTTTTTTGAAAATATATACTTTAAATATAATATTTATATCACAAAATAATATAAATATTATATTTAAAGTATATATTTTTAAAAAAATTAATCAAAATTAATCAATTTATAATTATAATAAAAATTAACTTTATACGTAAATCATAATTTAAAATTATTAATAATAAATATTATATAATATATTTTTATTATATCTTAGATATTCTTTTCATCAAAAAATTGTAAAAAAACAAATAATATTGTAAAAATTGAAATGATAAGGTAAAAAGAAAGGATATTTTTTTAAAATTATGGAGATAAAATTTTGGATAGGATCACACCCATGAAAATAATAATTATATATAATGAAAATTGTAAATAAAAAATAGAGGTTTATTTGTCCCTATAGCACAATATTTTTAACCAATAAAATTGAACGAAAATTATTTTATAATTTATGAAATTAAAAAATTCCATCTTAACTTTAGAGTGTTTGAAATGAAATAAATAAAGTCTTGTGATTGGTGGAAAATCAAGTTACTAATAATGTATTAATAATAGAGGATTGAAAGTTTTATTTGTGTTTATTATATAAAATTCACTTTATTTATTATTATAATGATAAATATTATTTATGTTTATTATATTATTTTGAATTCTATATTCTAATATTAAAATAAAATATTTTTTTATTAGAGAATGTCTTTCATTGTATTAGAATATTTTTTCAATTGAAAATAAATATCATAATTTTTTTTTTGGTTACAAAATACTAAGAAGGATTTCAAAATTTAAATAATCTTCATTAATAAAATCCATGCATCTTATTTATTTCAATCGTTCATTTTAATGTGATCATGCGATGCTACCTATTGAAAAAAAAAGTAATTTGAATCAAGTATAAAACATCAATCTCCACTAAATTGCCCCTTAGTAAAAGGAAAGAGGTAAGGAATAGTATTGATTCCCCATTATGGCATCGCCTTCATGGTGGAGAATATAGCATTAAAAGGGAGGATGAATGTCTCTATTTAAGCAATATTTAAGATAAATATAGAAGATCTAATGTTAAAAAATAATATAGGCATAAAAAATATATTTGTAGGACAAATTGGTAACATAGGTTAGTGACTTTAATAATGTTAACTAAAAGAATAAAAAAATCAACGACCTTATCCTTGACATGTAGTAAAATTAAATGAAATGGGAAGGGCACGACTTAAAATCTAGACAAGTATTAAGTGGAAGAGAAAAAAAATGACAAATAATATGAAGTCGCCCTTGTTTGCAATTCAACATGATCTGCAAATAAGATTATATAAAATGGTAATCATAAAAAATAAAGATTTCTTACTGCAATAATAAGACTTTATGATTGTTTCCAAACATTAAATTGTTGCATACAAAATGTCTCAAATGGAGTTGCAAAATGTATGCATACTTAAAGATTAAAAAATTCTTCATCCGAAAATGGAATGTTACCAACTCAATATCCACTATGTTGCTAATGAATTAGAAACTTTCCTTAAGAACGATCGAAAGGATAGTACAAAAAAAAATTTAAAATAGACATTCCAAATAATAGCTCCTATAACACAAAATTGATGGAAGCATTGGTATTGTAGATAAATATTTCTTTTATTTTGTTAAATTCTAAATTATATATTTTAGTTTCATGAAAGATAAAGATTATTTTGAAAAATAATTGATTATGATTAGTTAAAAGCAATTGGTTAATTAGGCACACGTGAATGCAATAGTATTGCCTACAACAAATACTAATAATAATATTTTATTTAATAAAATAGAAATGAAGATTTAAATAAACACTTTAACATGATTTAATTTGTGACAAATTAAAAGATTAATTAAATAAAAAGTATTTGTTCTAAGGTTCTGGCGGCTACTCATGTGTATTATTCCTCTTGCTGGGTGCCCTCTAAAGCTTCTTATATGAAATTAGAGAAGTTGTTACGTGATTTTTGTGGGCCTCTGGAATTGATTCTCATTGTTTTCACAGAATTGCCTGGGAGTATTGTTGCCTTCCCAAGGACTCTAGTGGTCTCGGCCTTTTCTCCACCTAGAAACAAGGAATAGCCTTGTGTGCTAAATTGATTATTAGGGCGTTGTCCGGGGATGAGGCGTGGAAGATCCTGTTGAGACATTGCATATCTTTTGGATTTCCTGCTCATAGACTGATGATGCAGGAGCATCATGGGGTAGTTGGCAATCCCGTGTCACTAAAAGAACATGTTTTTGTTTGATTTTGGTTTTTGTAGTAAACTTGGTTGAAGACTTGGTGGTGCTCGGTGTTGCACTACTCGGTAATGTCTGGACTCGGTGACTGGACTCGGTGTTTGGTGGTATTCTACTTTGAGTTACACTTCTCGGTGATATTTGTTTGGTGTGTTTAGCTCGGTAGCATATTACTCGATGGTGTCTATTCGGTGGAATTTGGCTCGGTTGCGCCTTTCACCGAGTGGTCTGGGTCTTGGTGTTCTTGTTTTCTGACTGGCGGTTGGAGTTCACCGACTTGTGTTTGTGGATTGGGCGAACATTGGAGATTGCATCCATGATTTGGAGGGGTCATTGGGATCGTGCTGAGTTTTGAGGCGTGTGGATTTGTGGCATTGGATCTTGTGTGGACCTAAATCAGTGTCAGTGTTTTCTTTTATGTATTTGGTGGTTATTTGTAGCCGACTGGTGCATTTAATATTTGTTCATCATGGTTTGTAATGGTCGACTGGGTCATTTAATATTTGTAACCAAGACGACTTGTGGCTGCGTGTATAAAAGAGTCTTGGTTGATGTTTTAGGGGGAGAGGCGGATAAGTGGAAAATTGGTAAAAGTCCCAGATAGTTATAAGTGGGTAGACAGAAACTTGTAAGATTGTTTGGTGGCTTGCGAGCACAAGTTTAGATATTGTTTCTTTCACTTAGCTATAGGGTAGACTAGTGAAGATGGATCCTGTGAGATCTTGTTGAAATTGTTTATGTATTGGCCCTAACCGGGAAGGCCTTATAGCCCAACATGTTGCATGTAATTGGATTTCTGAGATAATATAAGTTGATATTGATATATCTTGTTGTGATGTTGTTTCTACTGTGAACGTTGTTTGGATGCAAGTTTGGATAGTCCATTCTTGGATCCTCTGAGCTTGACTGCATCAAGTGGTATCAGAGTTGTTGGTTTATTTCTTGTGGAGCTTAGGGTTTTTGAAGATATGGAGAAATGCCTCTAAGAAGATTGGACCCTAGGGCATTTGCAGATCTTTCTGAGGAGATGGAAACAAGGATAACAGAAAGATTTAGATCTGAAATGGTGGAACTGAAGAATGAAATCATGGAAGGTATCAGAAATGTTGGATTGCATAGAGGCCCGAGGACGGATGATGGTTATGAAGAAGTTGTTGAAGACTTTGAAGCTGCTAGACTTAGTGGAGATAACAGGGCTAATCAGATGGAGAGATCTGGAGGAGACAAATATGATCGATTACAGAGATCTGGAGCTCGGTTGAGTACAAGCTACCGAATGGAGGTGTCCAATTTTTCAGGTACATTGAGACCTCAGGATCTGATTGATTGGATCAGTGAGTTAGAAGACTACTTTGATCTAGAAGACATTGAAGATCCTCTTAGAGTGAGGTTGGCACAGACTAAGTTGAACGAACATGCTGCTTTATGGTGGAAAGAGTTGGAGAGGGACTGAGAAGAAGAAGGTGAGATGAAGATCAATCAGTGGAGGTTGATGGTGATAAAGATAAAGGCTAATTTCATTACTACCGACTATGAACTTGAGTTATTTAAGAAATTGTAGAATCTGAAATAGAAGGAGATGACTATGGAAGATTATACCGAGGACTTCTACAAGTTGACTATTTGGTCTGGGCATAAAGAACTTTCTAAGGAAAAGGTGGCAAGGTATGTTAATGGTCTGAGATTCAATATCCAGGATGAGATTGGTATGTTGAAGATTGACTCGGTAGAAGATGCTTATCAATATGCATTGAAGGTAGAAGATAGGTTGAAAAGGAGACATCATGGTAATTCCCGAGGGAAAGAAAAGCAAGAACAGTCAGTGAAGGATAAACTGAAAGTTGAAGATGAACCAAAACCTGTTGAATCGAGGAGAAAGACAGGTAGAGGTGTACTCAGAGGTACTTGTTATAACTGTGGGGAAGGACATCAGCCATTTGAATTTCCCCATGCAGATAAGAAGGACTGTAGTCACCGAAATGCTGTGGTAAATGAAGTTGCAGAGAATGAACCTAAGGTAGAGGGTGTGACTCTCTTGTTGAGGAAAACTTTGCTTCCCTTGAAGCAAGGTATTTCTTGTCACAGGAAGGACTTGTTTAGGACTATGTGCAAGTCTGGTGGCAAAAGTTGTAAGGTGATTATTGATGGAGGGAGTACTGACAACCTAGTTCCTGAGGAGATGGTTCAGAAACTTGGTTTGAAAAGGTTGAGGCATCCTTTTCCTTATAGGATAAGTTGGTTACAAGCTAGTCATGCAGTAGAGGTGAAAGAATAGTACATGGTGAGTTTTTACATCGGTTCTTATAGAGATGAAGTATTATGTGACATTATGGAGATGAGTTCTTGTCATGTTTTTCTTGGTAGACCTTGGCAATATGATTGTAAGGTTGTGCATTAATGTATGAAGAATATGTTTACCATTGAGAACGATGATAGGAAGTTTTCCCTGATTTGTTTGAAGGATACAAAGCTCGGTAGGAGGAATTTCAGCGTCGGTGGCAGGGTTGAGCTGAAGGAAGTTCAGAGGGTTAGAGATCAGAGTAAAAAAAACTTGTAGTGACCCAAGGAAAGATGTGAGGAGGCAAGGCAATCAGTTTTCTGTTGTAGGAAAGAGTTTGTAGAAGTGGAGTAAAGGAAAGAGTGTTTCGGTTGAGGACTCGGAAGACATGTATATCAAGAACCAATTTGGGATCTATGTGTTGAATCCCAATAGATGTTCATCTAGCTACTGAGAACATATTTTTGCACTTGGGGTGTCTGATGCAGGAGCATCCTGGTGCAGGAGCACCTAAGGTTAGGAACATTTCTAGGATAGAAAGCATTTTTTGGTTTGTAAGGTGTTTTGTTCCACCATTCTTGTAATGATTGAGGACAATTGGTGGATAAACACCATAGTGTTCAATATTTTTTTCCTAGTTAAAGTGTGTGTTGAGGTAGTTTATAAACCTATGGAAATGCAACAAGGCCCTAGCAACCGAAGATTGATGATCTGTAGATAAGCGATGCTAGTGTTCGGGAATGTTCGTCGGTAATGTCTCTCGGGAATGCTCGTCGGTAAAGTCTCTCGGGAATGTCCATCGGTTGTGTTGCTCAATGATTCTTCCTGGTGTCGATGTTTGTTTTCAGGTTTTTGTTTTGACGCTCGATATTGAAGTTTTTGTGTTCACCAACGATATTTTGGTTGCTCAGTGAAGTCAACGCTGACACTCAGGAATGTCAGTTAATGACCCAGGAAATGCGGGATGTGATATTTGTGACCAGCTAGGTCAACAACAATGGCTCTCAATGTGTCATTTTTTCTTGGAATGAATAGGGACACCTGTTCTAGTGATGGAAGGGTCATTTATGGCTTGACCAGGCTGCCTATGAAAGGTGGTTAAAGTTTTCAAAGAGCACGAGATATTTTGGAGATTTTTCGAGGGATAGATATATAGTTAAAAAGCTTTTGCAAAAAAAGAGAGAGAAGTAAGCGAGTAAGTAGACAGAAGGGAATATGTTGTAATATGGAATAGAATAGTGTTTTGCAAAGACAAAGAGCATTTTTGGAGAATCATCTTGAGTATTTTGTGATGGATTCCATCTGTCGTGTGTGTTATTGTGTTATTCAATTTGAACCAGACAGTTTAGCTTGGATGGTGGATCTATTCTAATAGATTCCACAACATGAAATAGAAGCTTAACGGTGTAAACCAAGTCTATGGCACTTGAGGTAAAGATCTTGGTGACTTCCTCAAGCTAGGGTAATAATCTACCCTATAAGGTCTATGCACGAGGCCTTAGAGCAGAGTCAAGCTGACTCTCGGTAACAACTAGACCTTGGTGCTACATCAGATTGGTATCAGACCGAGTTAGAGAATTGGGCTCGTGTTGTTTGGGTGTGATTTTAAGAAGAGTTTGTAAATTAATCCAAGATGGTGACCAATGGAGAGCTAGCAAGGAATGTGGATGAACAGAGAGAGGAGAATAAAATCCTAAAGGAGTAGTTAGCCGAAATGGCATACAAGCTAGAAGAAGTGCAACTTCGAACTACAATATTTAGTGAACTGATGAGAGAAGTTGATGAGAAGGGTAAACAAGTGGCTGAGGAGGACATGATCCCAGATCCAGACCCTGTGCTTCAAGAAGAGTCATTCTTGAAAGAGTTGAAGGCAATGAGTGATAAGTCCTTAGAAGGCATGCCCGTATTTAGTGGAAAAATGGATCCAGAATTAATCATGGAATGGATAGAAGGTCTTGAAAATCACTTTTATTGTGATAGTGTGACTGAAGCTCAGAAAGTCAGAATAGCCAAGACAAGATTGAGAGGGACTTCTCTCACTTGGTGGAAATTTTTCCAAGATGAAAGGGCAAAAGGAGGAAAGAACCCCATAACTAGTTGGAAAGGTATGGTGGCAAAAATGAAGGAGACTTACCTTCCTGATGATTATGAAGTGAAATTGCATAAGAAAAGGTAGAATCTGAGGCAGAAAGACTTAGAAGTCAATGCCTATACAGAATATTTGCATAAGCTATGCTTAAGATCCCATGTGATGGAAGAAGAAATCTTAAAGGTGGCCAGATATAAGAATGGCCTCAAATGGAGTATTTCAAGAAGAGATCAGTCTCTTAATCCCCAAGACTGTACATCAATGCTATCAACTAGCTCTCAAGGTAGAAGAGAAGTTCAAGAAGAAACAAGATTCAAACAGCAGAGGCAGGGGACAAGACAATAGAGGTCATAGAGGAGGATATGGAGGAAGGAATCCCGAAGCTAAGAATCAGAGTGAGAACGAACTCACAGAGAATCAAGGAGAACCCAGTAATACTAGAGGTGGTTACAACTGAGGTAGAGGTTCAATTAATAGTTAGAGGGGCAGAATTGATAACCAAGGGAGAGGATCTTACTTCTCTTCAATGAAATGCTACAATTGTCAACAGTTTGGGCATCCTGCATATAGGTGTCCTGCAAAGAAATCTACTTTGCAAGGAGGCAAGAAAAGAGATAACTATGTGCAAGAAGAGTCTTCTAGAAGCAACACTACAAAAGTCCCCATAGGATCAGAGATGGGAGAGCATTTGACAGTTCAGAGAACACTCCTCAAAGAACCGATCAAAGAAGAGCCAAGCCAAAGAAGATCTTTGTTTCAAGTCAACTGCAAGGTACTCGGTAAGGTCTGTAAAGTTATCATAGATTCAAGTTCTACTGATAATATAGTTTCCTTAGAAGCTATTGAGAAGTTAAAATTGACAAGGATAACTCACACTAATCCTTATAGAGTTACTTGGTTGAATAAAGATCAACATGTAATAGTTAATGAGCAAGCTTGGGTAGAAATTTCCATAGGGAGGTATAAGGATTTTGTGTGATATCCTACCCATAGATGCGTGTCATCTGATATTAGGTAGACCTTGATAGTTTGACCGAGATGCAGCGCATGATGGAGTTCAAAACTCCTATTCCTTCAAGAAAGATGGACTAACTTTTAGGGTACAATCAAACTTGGAAGAAGAGAAGGAAAATAAAAGACGTCCTAACCTATTGTTGGTCGGTGAGAAGGAATTCTTAAAGACATTGGAAGAAGATGGAGTAGGATTTGCTTTTCTTTTAAAACCAAAAGGTGAAAAGGGAAATGAGAGGGAAGAGTTGCCTTTAGAGATCCAAAGGTTGTTAACTCTATATCAGGCCATAATCAGTGATGGTCAACCAACTGTCCTACCACCTGAGAGATCTATTAGTCATCAAATTGAATTTATTCCCAAAGCCTCACCTCCAAACAAAGCTGCTTATAAGACGACCCCGCAGCAAAATGCAAAGATTCCTAACCAAATCCAAGAACTAATTGACCAAGGGTTGATTAGAGAAAGTATAAGTCCTTGTGCTATTCCCATGGTACTAGCCCCAAAGAAAGATGGTACTTGGAGGTTGTGTAGTGATTCCAAGGCAATAAATATGATTACTATTCGGTATAGGTTCCCCATGTTGAGAATAGAAGATTTGATAGATTGTCTTGATGGAGCTAGATATTACTCCAAGATAGATGTTAAGAGTTGATATCATCATATCAATATCAAAGGGGGAGATGAGTGGAATTTTTTTTTAAAGACTACCGAAGGACTGTATGAGTGGTTTGTTATGCCTTTTGGGTTGTCAAATGCCCCAAGCACATTTATGAGATTGATGAATGAGGTTTTGAAGGACTTCATTGGAAAATGGGTTGTAGTGTACTTAGATGACATCCTAGTGTTCAGTAAAACAAAAGAGGATCATCTAAGACATCTGAAATTGGTAATGCAAAGATTGCATGAAGAAAAGTTGACAATCAACTTGGAAAAGAGTGAGTTCATGAGACAAGAGTTGGCGTATCTAGGTTTTGTTATATCAGAAGGTAACTTGATGATGGATATCAGCAAGGTGGAGGCAATTATGAATTGGCCTACACCAAAGTCAACAACTAAAGTTAGGAGTTTCCATGGTTTAGCATAGTTCTACCGATTAAACAATTCAGTGAAATCAGTGCACCTATTTTAGATACCATAAAAGGAGGTATGAAAGCCAAGTTCCAATGGAATGAACAGGTTGATGAAGGATTCAAAAATCTAAAGAAGAGAATAGCGACTCAACCAATCTTGACACTTCCTATTTTTGATAAATTGTTTACTGTGGAGTATGATGCTAGTAATATTGTTGTCGGTGCCATTTTGAGTCAAGAAGGAAAGCCAATAGCCTTTCATAGTGAGAAGCTTAGTGATGCCAAAAGGAAGTATTCCTCATATGATTTGGAATTGTATGCATTAGTCCAAGCACTAAGGAAATGGATACATCATCTCCTTCACAAAGAATTTAAAATCTTTACCAACAATCAGGCTTTGAGTTTTCTAAGTTCACAGGATAAACTAAGCCATAAGCATATAAAATGGGTGGAGTATATACAAGCCTATACTTTCACCATAAAGCATAAGAAGGGCATACAGAACAAGGTAGCAGATGCATTCAGTAGGAGGTTACTCATAGTGCAAGAAATTCAGCTAAGAAGCATTGGAATTGAGAGCTGCAAAGATCTATATCTAGAAGATGAAGACTTTGCAACAACATACAAGGTATGTCAAGAGTATCAAAATCATTTTCATAGTGACTATTCAAAGTATACTCTTCAAGAAGGTCTTCTACTTAAGGGAGGACACATTTGTGTACCAAGAGGTTCCATGAGAGAGAACCTAGTACAAGAAAAACATAATGGTTCCTTAAGTGGACATTTTGGGTTGAATAAAACTCTAGAACTGGTCAAGAGGTATTACTATTGGCCAAAAATGAGCCGAGATGTCCAAAAGTATGTGGAGACTTATATAGTCTATCAGAAGGAAAAAGGGACTTCATCCAATGCAAGATTGTATCAGCCCCTTCCTATCCCAAATAGACCATGGGAATGCCTTAGTATGGATTTTGTAGTTGGACTATTAAAGACCAAGCAGGGAATGGACATCATCTTTGTGATTGTTTATAGGTTCAGCAAGATGGCTCATTTTGTGCCATGTAAGAAAAAACATGATGCATGTTACATAGAAAATCTATTCTTTAGAGAAGCAGTAAGGATACATGGATTACCTTTGAGTATTGTATCAGACTGAGACTCCAAGTTTATGAGTCATTTTTGAAAAACTTTGTGGCAGAAACTTGGTGCAAATCTTTCTTTTAGCTCGACATATCATCCACAGACTAATGGTCAGACCGAAGTGGTGAACCGAAGCTTAGGAAATATTTTGAGATGCCTCACCAAGGAGTATGGACAATCATGGGATTAGTTACTTGCTCAAGCAGAATTTGCATACAATGATACAATCAATAGATCCACTGGAAAGAGCCCTTTTGAAATAGTGTATGGGATTTATCCTAGGGGTATATGTGAATTAAGGGATATTGGCAACAATGTAGACAAGAGTGTGTGTGCTGAAGATTTTTCTCAATCTATGAAGGAGGTCCATGACTCAGTTAAAGCAGCATTTATAGAGAGTACAACTCACAGTAAACAAAAGGTGGATGCAAGGAAAAAATATATTCAATTTAAAGTTAGAGATATGGTCATGGTGCACCTTAACAAAGCAAGGTTGCATAAAATAGTTTTGACTAAACTTTAGATGAGGAAGATAGGCCCTTGTGCAATATTGGAAAAGTATGGGTCCAATGCTTATAAAGTTGATCTTCCTGCAGACATAGGATTATCTCCTATTTTCAACGTGGTAGATTTGGTATCCTATAAAGGACCAATTCTAGAAGGAGATTCTGATCTCACAGCAAATACCGAGGATCTTAGAGCACTCAAACTTCCTGTTACACCAAAACTCCAAGCTGAAGAGATTCTGAATTCAAGAATTGCCAAGCAGACTAGATGGCAGACCTATCTGGAACATCTGGTCAAATGGTAAGGACAAGATGATTCCGAGTCTACATGGGTACAAGAAACCAATTTCAAGAAGTTAGGCATCGATCCTGGCTTACTCCAATCACCTGGAAGTTGATTTATTTTTGTTTGGGGAGTATGGTGCAGGAGCACCAAAGGTTAGGAACATTTCTAGGATAGAAAACATTTTTTGGTTTGTAAGGTGTTTTGTTCCACCATTCTTGTAATGACCGAGGTCAATCGGTGGATAAACACCATAGTGTTCAATAGTTGTTTCCTAGTTAAAATGTGTGTTGAGGTAGTTTATAAACCTCTAGAAATGAAACAAGGCCCTAGCAACCGAAGATTGATGATCTACAGATAAACGATGCTGGTGCTCGGGAATGTTCATCGGTAATGTCTCTCGGGAATGTTCGTCAGTAATGTTTCTCGGGAATGTAAGTTGATAACATCCCTCAGGAATGTCCGTCGATTGTGTTGCTCGGTGATGTTGCCTGACATCAATGTTTGTTTTTGGGTATTTTTTCTGACGCTCGCTGTTGAAGTTTCTGTGTTCACCGATGATATTTCTGTTGCTCGATGAAGTCAACGCTGGTGCTCGGTAATGTTGGTTAACGACCCAAGAAATGTGGGATGTGACATTTGTGACCAGCTGGGTCAAGTGCAACGGCTCTCAACATGTCATTTTTGCTTGGAATGAATAGGGACACCTGTTCTAGTGATGGAAGGGTCATTTATGGTTTGACCAGGCCATCTATGCAAGGTGGTTGAAGTTGTCAAAGAGCACGAGATAGTTTGGAGATTTTTTGAGGGTTAGATATATAGTTAAAAAGCTTTTGTAAAAAAAGAGAGAGAAGTAAGTGAGTAAGTAGATAGAAGGGAATATGTTGTAATATGGAATAGAATAGTGTTTTGCGAAGACAAAGAGAATTTTTGGAGAATCATCTTGAGTATTTTGTGATGGATTCCATCTGTTGTGTGTATTATTGTGCTATTCAATTTGAACCAGTTGGTTTAGCTTGGATGGTGGATCTATTCTAATAGATTCCACAGCATGAAATAGAAGCTTAACGGTGTAAACCAGGTCTAGGGCACTTGAGGTAAAGATCTTGGTGACTTCCTCAAGCTAGGGTAAGAATCTACCCTATAAGGTCCATGCAAGAGGCCTTAGAGCAGAGTCAAGCTGGCTCTCGGTAAATACTAGACCTTGGTGCTACATCAGATTGGTATTAGAGGGAGTTAGAGAATTGGGCTTGTGTTGTTTGGGTTTAATTTTTAGAAGAGTCTATAAATTCATCAAAGATGGTGACCAATGCAAAGCTAGCAAGGAATGTGGATGAACAAAGCGAGGAGAATAAACTCCTAAAGGAGAAGTTAGCCGAAATGGCATACAAGTTAGAAGAAGTGCAACTTCGAACTACAATATTTAGTGAACTGATGAGAGAAGATGATGAGAAGGGTAAACAAGTGGCTGAGGAGGATATGATCCTAGAGCCAGATCCTGTGCTTCAAGAAGAGCCATTCTTGAAATCCTTGAAGGCAATGAGTGGTAAGTCCTTAGAAGGTGTGCCCTTATTTAGTGGAAAAATGGATACAAAATTAATCATGGAATGGATAGAATGTCTTGAAAATCACTTTGATTGTACTAGTGTGACTAAAGCTCAAAAAGTCAGAATAACCAAGACAAGATTGAGAGGGACTGCTCTCACTTGGTTGAAATTTGTCCAAGATGAAAGGGAAAAAGGAGGAAAGAACCCCATAACTAGTTGGAAAGGTATGGTGGCAAAAATGAAGGAAACTTACCTTCCTGATGATTATGAAGTGCAACTGCATAAGAAAAGGCAGAATCTGAGGTAGAAAGACTTAGAAGTCAGTGCCTATACAGAAGAGTTTCATAAGCTATTCTTAAGATCCCATGTGATGGAAGAAGAAAGCTTAAAGGTGGAAAGATATTAGAATGGCCTCAAATGGAGTATTCAAGAAGAGATCAATTTCATAAGCCCCAAGACTGTACATCAATGCTATCAACTAGCTCTCAAGGTAGAAGAGAAGTTCAAGAAGAAACTAGATTCAAACAATAGACGTAGGGGATGAGACAATAGAGGTCATAGAGGAGGATATGGAGGAAGGAATCTTGAAGCTAAGAATCATAGTGAGAACAAACTCACAGAGAATCAAGGAGAACCCAGTAACACTAGAGGTGGTTACAACTGAGGCAGAGGTTCAAATAAAAGTTTGAGGGGTAGAACTAATAACCAAGGGAGATGATCTTACTTCTCTTCGATGAAATGCTACAACTGTCAATATTTTGAGCATCCTGCATATAGGTGTCTTGCAAAGAACTCTTCTTTGCAAGGAGGTGATAAATGAGATAACTATGTGCAAGAAGAGTCTTCTAGCAGCAAGACTACATAAGTCCCCATAGGATCAGAGATGGGAGAGCATTTGATGGCTCAGAGAACACTCCTCCAAGAACCGATCAAAGAAGAGCCAAGCCAAAGAAGATCTTTGTTTCAAGTCAACTAAAAGCTACTCGGTAAGGTCTGTAAAGTTATCATAGATTAAGGTTCTACTGATAATATAGTTTCCTTAGAATCTATTGAGAAGTTAAAATTGACAAGGATACCTCACACTAATCCTTATAGAGTTACTTGGTTGAATAAAGATCAACATGTAATATTCAATGAGAAAGCTTGGGTAGAATTTTCCATAGGGAGGTATAAGGATAGATTTTTGTGTGATATCCTACCCATGGATGTGTGTTATATTCTATAAGGTAGACCTTGGTAGTTTGACCGAGCTGTAGTGCATGATGGAGTTCAGAACTCCTATTCCTTAAAGAAAGATGGACTAACTTTTAGGGTACAATCAATCTTCGAAGAAGAAAAGGAAAAGAAAAGAGGTCCCAACCTATTGTTGGTCGGTGAGAAGGAATTCTTAAAGACATTGGAAGAAGATGGAGTAGGCTTTACTTTGGTTTTCAAACCAGAAGGTGAAAAGGAAAATGAGAGGGAAGAGTTTCCTTTATAGATCCAAAGGTTGTTATCTCAATTCCAGGCCATAATCAGTGATGGTCAACCAGCTATCCTACCACCCAAGAGATCTATTAGTCATCAAATTGACTTTAGTCCCGGAGCCTCACTTCCAAACAAATCTTCTTATAAGATGACCCCACAATAGAATGCAAAGATTTCTAACCAAATCCAGGAACTAATTGACCAAGGGTTGATTAGAGAAAGTATAAGTCCTTGTGCTATTCCCATAGTACTAGCCCCAAAGAAAGATGGTACTTGGAGGTTGTGTACTGATTCCAGGGCAATAAATAGGATTACTATTCAGTATAGGTTCCCCATACCGAGAATAGAAGATTTGATGGATATTCTTGGTGGAGCTAGATATTACTCCAAGATAGATCTTAAGAGTGGATATCATCAGATCAGAATCAAAGGGGGAGATGAGTGGAAGACTACTTTTAAGACTACCGAAGGACTGTATGAGTGGCTTGTTATGCCTTTTGGGTTGTCAAATGCCCCAAGCACATTTATGAGATTGACGAATGAGGTTTTGAAGGACTTCATTGGAAAATGGGTTGTAGTGTACTTAGATGACATCATGGTGTTCAGTAAAACAAAAGAGGATCATCTTAAACATCTGAAATTGGTAATGCAAAGATTGCATGAAGAAAAGTTGACAATCAACTTGGAAAAGAGTGAGTTCATGAAGCAAGATTTGGTGTATCTAGGTTTTGTTATCTCAGAAGGTAACTTGAAGATGGATATCAAAAAGGTGGAAGCAATTTTGAATTGGCCTACACCAAAGTCAGCAACTGAAGTTAGGATTTTCCATGGTTTAGCACAGTTCTACCGGAAGTTCATTAAACAGTTTAGTGAAATTAGTGCACCTATTTTAGATACCATAAAAGGAGGTATGAAAGAAAAGTTCCAATGGAATGAGTAGGTTGATGAAGGATTAGAACATCTAAAGAAGATAATAGCGAGTCAACCGATCTTGACACTTCCTAGTTTTGATAAATTGTTTACTGTGGAGTGTGATGCTAGTAATATTGTTGTCGATGCCGTCTTGAGTCAAGAAGGAAAGCCAATAGCCTTTCATAGTGAGAAGCTTAGTGATGAAAAAAGGAAGTATTCCTCATATGATTTGGAATTGTATGCATTAGCGCAAGCACTAAGGAAATGGAGACATTATCTCCTTCCCAAAGAATTTGTAGTCTTTACCGACAATCAGGCTTTGAGTTTTCTAAGTTCACAGGATAAACTAATTCATAAGCATATTAAATGGGTGGAGTATATACAAGCCTATACTTTCACCATAAAGCATAAGAAGGGCATATAGAACAAGGTAGCAGATGCATTGAGCAGGAGGTTACTCATAGTGCAAGAAATTCAGCTAAGAAGCATTGGCATTGAAAGCTTCAAAGATTTGTATCCAGAAGATGAAGACTTTGTAGCAGCATACAAGGTATGTCAAGAGTATCAAAATAATTTTCATAGTGACTATTCATATTATACTCTTCAAGAAGGTCTTCTATTTAAGGGAGGACACATTTGTGTACCAAGAGGTTCCATGAGAGAGAACCTAGTACAAGAAAATCATAATGGTTACTTAAGTGGACATTTTGGGTTGAATAAAACTCTAGAACTGGTCAAGAGGTATTACTATTGGCCAAAAATGAACCAGGACGTTCAAAAGTATGTGGAGACTTATATAGTCTATCAGAAGGCAAAATGGACTTCATCCAATGCAGGATTGTATCAGCCCCTTCCTATCCCAAATAGACCATGGGAATGCCTTAGTATGGATTTTATAGTTGGACTATCGAAGACCAAGCAGGGAATGGACAACATCTTTGTGATTGTTGATAGGTTTAGGAAGATGGCTCATTTTGTGCCATGTAAGACCACACATGATGTGTGTTACATAGCAAATATTTTCTTTAGAGAAGTATTAAGGATACATGGATTACCTTTGAGTATTGTATCAGACCGAGACTCCAAGTATATGAGTCATTTTTTAAAAATTTGTGGTAGAACTTGGTACAAATATTTCTTTTAGCTCGACATATCATCCACAGAATGATGGCCAGACCGAAGTGGTGAACTGAAGCTTAGGAAATATTTTGAGATGCCTCACCAAGGGGTATGGACAATCATGGGATTAGTTACTTTCTCAATAATAATTTGGATACAATGATACAATCAACAGATCCACTGGAAAGAGCCCTTTTGAAATAGTGTATGGGATTCATCCCAAGGGTATATGTGAAGTAAGGGATCTTGGCACTAATGTAGATAGGAGTGGGTATGCTGAATATTTTTCTCAATCCATGAAGGAGGTCCATGAATCAGTTAAAGCAGCATTAATAGAGAGTAAAACTCACACCAAACAAAAGGTGGATGCAAGGAAAAAATATATTCAATTTACAGTTGAAGATATGGTCATGGTGCACCTTAACAAAGCAAGGTTGAAGAAAGGAGTTCCGACTGAACTTTAGATGAGGAAGATAGGCCCTTGTGCAATATTGGCAAAGTATGGGTACAATGCTTATAAAGTTGATCTTCCTGTAGACATAGGATTATCTCCTATTTTCAACATGGCAGGTTTGGTTTCCTATAAAGGACCAATTGCAGAAGGAGATTTTGATCTCACAACAGATACCGAGGATCTTAGAGCACTCAAACTTCCTGTTACACCAAAAATCCAGACTGAAGAGATTCTGAATTCAAGAGTTGCCAAGTAGACTAGAAGGCAGACCTATCTGGAACATCTGGTCAAATGGTGAGAACAAGATGATTTTGAGTCTACATGGGTACAAGAAACCAATTTCAAGAAGTTAGGCATCGATCTTGGCTTACTCCAATCACCTGGAAGTTGATTTATTTTTGTTTGGGGAGTATGGTGGAGGAGCACCTAAGGTTAGGAACATTTCTAGGATAGAAAGAATTTTTTGGTTTGTAAGGTGTTTTGTTCCACCATTCTTGTAATGACCGAGGTCAATCAGTGGATAAACACCATAGTGTTCAATAGTTGTTTCCTATTTAAAATGTTTGTTGAGTTAGTTTATAAACCTCTGGAAATGCAACAAGGCCCTAGAAACCAAAAATTGATGATCTACAGATAAGTGATGCTGGTCTCTCGGGAATGTTCATCGGTAATGTCTCTCGGGAATGTTTGTTAGTAACATCCCTAAGGAATGTTTGTCGGTTGTGTTGCTCAGTGATGTTGCTCGATGTCAATGTTTGTTTTTGGGTTTTTTTTTTGACGCTCAGTGTTGAAGTTTCTGTGTTCACCGACAATATTTTAGTTGCTCGGTGAAGTCAATGTTGGTGCTCGGTAATGTTGGTTAACGACCCAGGAAACATGGGATGACATTTATGACCATCTGGGTTAACTACAACGGTTTTCAATGTGTCATTTTTGCTTGGAATGAATAGGGACACCTATTCTAGTGATGGAAGGGTCATTTATGGCTCGACCAGGCTACCTATGGAAGGTGGTTGAAGTTGTCAAAGAGCATGAGATATTTTGGAGATTTATCGAGGGTTAGATATATAGTTAAAAGGCTTTTGTAAAAAAAGAGAGAGAAGTAAGCGAGTAAGTAGACAGAAGGGAATATGTTGTAATATGAAATAGAATAGTATTTTGCAAAGACAGAGAGCATTTTTAGAGAATCATATTGAGTATTTTGTGATGGATTCCATGTTTCGTGTGTGTTATTGTGTTATTCAATTTGAACCAATCGGTTTAGCTTGGATGGTGGATCTATTCTAATAGATTCCACAGCATGAAATAGAAGCTTAACAGTGTAAACCAGGTCTAGTACATTTCAGGTAAAGATCTTGGTGACTTCCTCAAGCTAGGGTAAGAATCTACCCTATAAGGTCTATGCAAGAGGCCTTAGAGAAGAGTCAAGCTGACTCTCAGTAACAACTAGACCTTGGTGCTACATCACATCCTGGGGTAGTTGGAAATCCTGTATCACCAGAAAAACATGTTTTGGTTTGATTTTGGTTTTTGTATTAAACTCAGTTGAAGACTTGGTGGTGCTCGGTGTTGCACTACTCGGTAATGTCTGGACTCGGTGACTGGACTCGGTGTTCAATATTTGGTGGTATTCTACTTCGAGTTACACTGCTCAGTGATAGTTGTTCAATGTGTTTAGCTTGATGTATTCTTTCTCGGTAGCATATTACTCAGCAGTGTCTTTTTAGTGGAGTTTGGCTCGATTGTGCCTTTCACTGAGTGTTCTGGGTCTCAGTGTTCTTATTTTTTGACTGGCGGTTGGAGTTCACCGACTTATGTTTATGGATTGGGTGGACATTGGAGATTGCATCCATGATTTGGAGGGGTCATTGGGATCTTCCTAAGTTATGAGGCATGCAGATTTGTGGCATTGGATCTTGTGTGGACCTAAATCTATGTTGATGTTTTCGTTTATGGATTTGGTGGTTATTTGCAGCTGATTGGTGCATTTAATATTTTTTCATCATGGTTTGTAATGGCCGACTGGGTCATTTAATATTTGTAACCAAGCCGACTAGGGGTTGTGTGTATAAAAGAGTCTTGGTTGATGTTTTAGGGGGAGAGGCAGATAATTGGAAAATTGGTAAAAGTGGCAGACAGTTGTAAGTGGGTAGACAAAAACTTGTAAGATTTATTGGTGTCTTGCGAGCACAAGTTCAAAGCTGGTTTCTTCCACTTAGTTGTAGGGTAGATTAGTGAAGATTGATCTTGCGAGATCTTATTGAAATTGTCTATTTATTGGCCCTCACTGGGAAGGCCTTACAACACAACATGTAATTGGGATTATGAGATAATATAAGTTGATATTGATATAGCTTGTTGCAATGTTGTTTTTTCTGCTATGAGAATTGTTTGGCTACAAGTTTGGATAGTCCATTCTTGGATCCTCTGAGCTTAACTGCATCAAATGACTTGGAAGAGGATTGGTTTTCATACCCTTCTTATTATGAATGACCCAATTTAAATTTAGGGTGCTTTTCTTGTTAAAAGCATCTAGAGAGTGTGGGAAGTTGTTAAACCCTGACTTAGATGGTTTGGAAATGGTTTTAGAGATGGTCTCTCTTTCAACCAACCCATTATCTCGTGGTCTCCTCTTTTTCATCAGCAAGGGCTTTCTCTTACTAAGATCTAGGGTATCTATGCTCTACGATTTCAGAAACGTGGCATAAGAACTCCCAAGGACCTATTTTTTGGAACTACTACGAGCCTCCATTCTTGGGAAGATCTTTAGGTGCAATTCCGGCTATCTCGCTCAGATCAGCATAATTTTGACCTTGTAGTCTCTACCTTACCTCCTCACTTGTTGCACAAGCTTGGCATTCAATCTGTCAAGCCATGGTGGAAGGATTAGAAGTGGTATCCTTGGAATCCTCTCACTAAGTACAAACCCAACATGGGTTATGCCTGGTTGGTGCCCCATCTGCTGATGGTTGACACTCTTAATCATCATTGGCACTTGTCTTCCTCTTAGAAGACTTGGCAATTGCTTTTTCTCACAATTTGGTCTTTTGTTACAGAACCTGAAATTGCTCATTTTTCCTAGTGTGTGATCTTTCAAGGTTTGCCTTCGGGTGCTAGGCTTATACATTTGGAAAGTCCTTGATCCTCAGTGTCCTTTTTGTGACCTCCCAGAAACTTTCATCCATATTTTTAGGTTTTTTCGTTGTGCTCAACAATATTGGAGCTGGATTCATGATTTATTTAAGCCTTTTTGACCAGATCTCTTTTCTTGGCATATGGATTTACTGGGAGATTCACTCAGAATCCCTTTTTGATACACCCAGATTTGGCATGGTTTTAGGATGGAGATGTTGTTCACTCTTTGGAAAGATAGAAATGATGTCCTTTTCGCTCACAACATTCTTAATATTAATGTTTCTATGTACACTAAAGCTTATATTTGCAATAATGTCATGATGCAGATTCAAATACAAGCTAATAAAGTGGCCCTTGAAGTGGGGCATCTGCAGGAGATTTTATAGCATTAGGGCAATGCCCCTTGTATAGGTGCCAGAGTTCTGCTAGACTCTCTTTGTACCGACTGCACTCTGCCTTGTGGGTGCCGTCATGGCTATAGCTCTTCTACCAGGCATTTCTGGACCCCTCGGTCTCAAGACCCTTGCAGCTCTTCTGGCAGTAGAGATGCTTGGAGGTGCCACTTAGCCTCTCCTCCTTGCCGGATGGTCGGCGACTGACCTTTTTCTCATGTTCCTAATGCTTCTATTCCTTCTGCTAATGTTTGTTGGCCTCCTTCCAGTGTAGATGTTTCATGGCCTCCTGCCACTTCTGATAAATTCCCTCGCATGGCTCTTGCTATTTATCCCAGGCGGGACGAAGGAGAATTGAAGGATAAAGAAGATGAAGATGGGTGGTCTCTTCCAAACCTCCCCCTAGCCCCAATGTTTGGGGAAATCTAGATGACAGAGATCCTCCTCCCTCGACTGCAACTACTTTGGTTTCTTGAGGGGTTTATTTTTTATGAATAGTCGATGCTTCCGACTTTTTTCATGTGACCTTTGCGGGGTGATCTTGTATCCCCCAACCCCCTTTTTATGAATAGTGTACTCTATCTATTTTTATTTTAATGGAAAAGGCCTCTATTCATAAAAAAAATGTATTTAATTATTAGAGATGAATAGTAATGATGATAACTTAGTTAAATAGTCAAATTATTTAATTAATATTAGAAGAATGATTTATGAAACATGACCAATAAATATGCTAGTCATTTTTCTCTTTGAGACTGTTCAAAGTAGCATTGCTTTAAAGAAAATTTAAAAAGTAGGCAAGAAAAAGGTTAGAAATGAAGAAGATGATGATAGAAAAAGATGAATAGAAAAGGAGCTGATTAATACCCCCTTGAGAGATTTTTTTTTCATAAAGTGCATGATTGATCTCTCCAAAGAATAAAAATGATGAAAGAGGGAGTAGATAAATGAAAATAAGATATTGAATGTTTGATCATGCTAACATATGAAGAGAAACCTTATGTTAATATGGAAAATGGATATTATGCACTAAGGCATGAGGAACCAATATGAATGTGTATCCAATATATGGACTAACTCATAAGCCAACAAAAGACAATAGGACACCTTAATACTCACAAGGTGTATAATGCTCTTGGTAGGTTTGTGATGAAACAACCATTAAACATGACACATAATAAAAAAAGACCCAAACCCAACGTATGCCACTCAAAGTACACCATCATCTAAAATGATCACGGTGACCTTTAGTAAAAGCATAATTGGGGTTAAAAGATAAAGCAAGATAAAAATCAAAAGATTGAAAATTATAAATCAAAGAAGAAGACAAGCTATTGCAAATAAACATACACCAATGTAATCTTATGTCAAGGTGTAGAAAGAACTAAAGGGCGGATGAGCATCACATTTGGTTTTAGGAAATAAACATCATGTATAAGATAAGTGATAGATGAAAATGATAATCAATGCCAAGAGATTTCCACAATCCATCAAATATAGAGAGTTGTTTATGGATTCGATTGTGTCTAAGATTTTTATGACAATATTTTAGATTGCAATTCATGATCCATCATCGAGTTGAAGAAATCATCTCATATAAAAAAATGTATGGTTTGCATAATGGAACAACATATATATGACAAGTTATAGTTGCTAAGGAATTTTTCATGATGAAAAAATATTTTTTGGATTGTATATTATCCTAGTTGATATCAATTTCTATAATTTTACATTTTAAGCATATGTTTCAAGCATGTTCTTTGAAGGTTTGGAAAACACATATCTATGTTTGAATGTTTTCTTTTTTTTGTCGATAAATAAATATGTTATGATTTTTTTTTTGGATTTTTGAGTTTTCAAAATTTTATCAAATGTATAGATTACTTATTGAGATAAAATATGTATCAAGATTTATTCCCCAATAATATGTTGTCACTTTCCCTCGATGCCTAGCAAGGCATGGAACAATATGAATAGATGAATGGACTAGTGGGAGTGGATACGTTAAAGGGAAAGCATGTTATTATGGTATCGTATTAGTTTTTCATTCCAAAGATTATCTCACAATAGAATGACACATTTTATCCAATTGAAGGGATTAGATATAGCAATCTAGGTGATGACATGGCATTGAATGGTATGTGGTCCAAAGAAATAGACATATCAAGATTTTTCCAAGAACATATTTTCAAGTAAATGCCCCTAGTTTTGATCAAGAGATGTATTTGGATGAGATGGAGATAGTATATAAATTTGATAAGAAAGATCAAAGTGTGAATTATTGATGGAGATAAGAAATGGATAGGATAAGGGATATGAGGTAAATGGTGTGGATAAGGTGAGTAGATATGCGATATGATATTACTTATAGAGGTCCTTAGCCTTGTCAAGATCAAGGGTGGAAAAGGAAATATGGATGTACGTGGAGTGATGGATAACATATGCGAGATAATGGGGGTGTGGTAGGTACATTAGTGTGGATGAAACTTTTCACCAAGTGTATAGTGCAAGAGGATTATGGATTACATTTGATTCTTGTTTTCCAGGTTCTCATCATAGTACTTGGCCAAGGCACTACATGAATTTTTTTTAGTAGTGGAGAAATAAATTCTCTTTACATTTTATTTTTTTCCATTTTATCTTTAGATATCAATCATGATATTTGTTTGCCAAGTTTTTATCATTGTGACTTTTTTGGAAGATAATGGATGCATGATAGGAGATAGAGGAAGGAATCAAGAATATATTTCTATGGATGGTATCATAGAAAGATGTGCTATAATAGACCATGACCATTGAAATTATGCTAAAAAATGTTCGTATGGTGATGGTAAAGGGAGATGCAATGAATAAGAAGATGGAGAGAGATAAGATCTATGCAAAATATTAGATGGGATAGATGGAAGGATGGAAAGCATGTGTTGGATAACGAGCATGGTGTTGGAAGACTTGTGTATGGATGGATGGAAATATTGGCAAGATCGACGTTGACACAAACACATTGAGGAGTGATAGAATATTAGAGGAAAAGATTTAGATGAATGAGCGAAAACAAATTTTGGGACATAAGACCCAAAAATTAATGGAGTAGATATTGGATGATAACCTTTTTTGCGATATAGACACAAAAAATGGATTTGAAAGGTGGAGGATTTGGATAGATGAGTGAATAAATATTTTAGAATAGTAAGTTTGAAATCCAATTTTGATTTTTCTTTGGCATGCATTGCTTCTATGAGCAACTTAGAAATCCACTTGGTTTTTTATTTTTCTTTTTTCTTGATAGTCCTTTGTGGCCTTTTAGATTATTTTTTTAAAAAATTATTTTGGATAAAAAAATTCTTTATTTTTGCATGTCTTTTAGATGAGATGTGTGAATTTTTAGATTTATGGATTATATGTTTGGTATCCAAATTATTTTCAAGAAAATTGGGGTTCATAAATGGATATGAGTGATATAGAGGTCTTATGTATGAGTTAATGTATGTTGGAATGATTTCAAGGATGTGTGCCTTCATTGATTTTGATTTATGACGGGGTAAACAAATCATGAGATGAGATTAGTATGGATAGTGGATGGAGGGTGTAGAGACCTAAGATAGATGGAAGAGATGAAGGGTTGATCTTTGCAATATAAGGGCCCAATATATATTTAGAGGACAAGGAATATTAAATTTTAGATTTAAATGAAAGGATTTGAGATGTAGGAAGGATACCAACAACTTGAGAATGATCTGCGTACCAATGCCATGATAATTTTATCATATGAAGGGTTCCAATATGCCTTGTTCATGAAGGCCTAACCCTTTGCCTTGACAATGCGTGTCTTGAAAAATCTTCTTGTCAAAGGGATACTTGTTTCTTTTAAAACAAGATGAGAGCCCATTTTGAAGAGGATATGATATGGAATGAATGAAAGACTCTTGAAGTAAAGTGGATTCGATAAAAATGAAGGAACATATTCAATAAGTATAGTGTTCATAAATATCTTGGTAGCGGTGAAGGAATCTTGAGGAGGATGAGGTTCATGAGGGATATTAGGGGTGATGTTGGGACCATTACATGGGGATGGAGGGATATGTTGATTTTGACTTGGGAGTGGGTTAGGGGTTGACTAAATGAGATATTTTGGTCATGAGGAGGATTTATTGAAAGGATGGAATGAATATCTTGATCTTTCTTAGGAAATAGGTTGTGAATAAGAACTGGTTATATTTATTTTTATATGGATGGGGATCATCTTGGATGGAATGGAAAGAGACGATGGGATTTTCAGGGGATCCTGGAGAGATAGGATCTTGTCCAACAATTGGATAGGATTGGAAGGTTTTTGTATCTTTATCTTTATTCACTTTAGGACTTGTTTCTTCATGCTCTTCTTTATCCTCTTGACATAGATCCAATCCTAATGATGGTATATGAGTTTGAATATGCATGGGGGTTTCATGGATGGATAGAATATTATGGCATGATAGAATTATATTTTGAATGACACTCTATGTAGGAGTCTTTATTAACAATGGGGTGTATGGTAGTGTTGGATCTAAGATTTTTATCAAATGAAGGGTTTATATGAATAATTGGATTATCTTGGACTTCATGATTAAATGTTGTGGAAAACCCTTGGGGATAAACTTGAAAGTTGTCAATGTTGGATGAGTTATTTAATGGAGATAGTGTGGATTGTTGTGAAGCTTTAGGGGATGAATAATGATGTGGTAGATGGGGGATACTTGTATGCCTATTATCGAATCATATGAGGTGCATATATATTATGGCAATAAATATTTTAGTGTGATTATTTTGGGTTGATCCATTGATAGACAAAGATGGATGATTTTGATCATACTTGAAATATGTATCTTGATAAATGTCTAATTTACACATTAGGTGAGCCATGGATATTATTGGTGCGGTTACTTTTGGGTGAATTAATGAAATGATCTTCAATGATAAATTTACCTTGATCGATAAGATCCTGAATGATATTTTTCAATTTTGTGCAATCAAAATTTTTATGTCCTTTGGTCCTATGGTATTCACAAAAGTCAATATCTTTTCAATATTAGGGATTGACTTAAGGTTCATAATGAACAATTTTAGGTAATGTGATGATGTTTGGCTAGACCTTTTTATAAGAAAGACTTAATTGGTTCTCCAAGAAGTTATTTTGTAATGGAGTTTAAACAATTTTTCGTAAAGGGGTTTTGATGATATGAATTGTTGTTGTTAGAGTAAAATGTTTTCATTTTTAGGAATGGTATTTTGATTTGAAGAGATAATGTTCTGAGGTTTTTATATGAGGTTGTAATTTGGAGAATACATGTGTGGTTTGTCGTATGCAAGTGTTGTTTTGTGGTATAAGGTGGTATTTCATAGGATGTAGGTGTCAGTTTTTTGGTTAAATGGGTTGTATGTGGTTTTAGGTATGTAGAAATAGGGAATTGGGAGATGTACGAGGTATGTAAAAATTGAGGGGTAATACAAGAATATGTGGAGGTTGGATAAATTTGAGGCATAGATAAGTTGGATTAATATGATTAATAGATTATTGTGATGACATGGTATCATTAGATAGAGAATGAGGGTTGGTGAGTAAAAGTACAAAGTTGTGTCACACTTTACGCCAACTTATCAACACAAGTAAATTTAAGCATTTCTAGGTAAAAAATAAATTTGGTCCAACATATGAGCAAGTTAGATTAATTTAAGCTATGTTAGATATGTCTACAACTTTTCCAACCTAAATTGTTCACTAAATGCATATGTAGCACAATGTCGCGGCATTTTTAGAAAAAAAATGAAATTATTCAAAAAAACTAGGTGCTTCAACAACTCCAACTCATGTAATTAATATTTTATTTAAAATATAAAATTACCCTTTTGTAGATGCATAAGTGCAGTTCTAAAAAATCATAATTTAATAATTCAATTATTATTTATATTTTATATTTTATGTTTACTTAAATTAGGTTACGAACACTAGGATATAAGGTTTGTTATCAGGTAAAGTAAAAATATTTAAATAGATAAAAAAAAATTAAAAATAAATGATGCACTAGAAAAAAGTTATGTTAAGATGGTATATTTTTCTACTATTTTAGATAAATTATAAAGTCAGAAAGTCATGTCAAATGGAATTGATTTATTTTTAATACACACACATTATAATATTTATTAAAAAACAGATTTATCAAAATTGGAAAAAATAAAATCCATGCACTATAATTTCAAGTTAGAAATACACACAAAAAGTGAAAGTAAAAAATAAAATCTACCATATAAAGAGTAACATTCCATGTAATTTCATTTTTTAGCATTTTGTTAGCAACTAAATTATAGTGTCAATTTCTTTATATATATTACAATATTTTTTCATTTTTTCAAAAAAATACAAACATAAAATACACTAGGAAATATGTATTTTAAAATTTAATTCATATATATATCATTTTTTATTGATTCAAGTTAAAAATTTGGATCAATGTTGGTCATTGCCTTCAAAAAAGTGTGACACAACTTTGTATTTTTACCCTAGTACAATAGTGATGTTGGTCGAATTGGAGGTATGATTTGTGTTGGTGTGAATAAGGTTCTTTACCTATCTAGTTCTTTATTGGCTAGTTCTCCACTATAGCTCTATTCACACTTTATTAAGTTTACTTAGGAAATTTTTCACTTTATCCCACATTGGTTGTGTTTTAAGTCTCTTAGGTGGTAAGCTCTTTATATTCTCATCCATTTATCTCTTATAAGCATCTATTCTCATTACATCCTATAGCATTCCAGTGCATTGTATTGTATTCAACAAGTTTTGCTCGTGTATTCTCCTAATGCTATTTTTCTCTTCAACATTTGCAGTTCTTTGATAAAGTCTAACTCTGGGTTGTTATTTTGATCTTGTATCATTTACATTCACAATTTTATTTCTATTTGTTTGCACTTGTTTTTTTAGGTTATTCATCTTTTCAAATTCTAACATGGTATTAGAGCACATGATTGCTAGGAAGGACAATAACATTTCTTTTGCATAAATTAAAAAAAATTAGAGCTTATAAAGAATGAAATTTCCATTGTGTTGGGGGTTGTCTCTTTTATTTTACTATCACAAACCAAGATAAAGTTCCATTTATGGTGGGGGGAGGGGTAACCATGTATGGAATTTATTTTCATCCTTCTGTTGTGAAGCTAACCTCAAAAAACTATTTGTCTTGGAAAAAAGGGATAAAGAATCACTACCTTGAGTAGGATCTGTTAGAAATAGGAAATGCCCTATTCTCCCAAGAACACCTGCATGCAAACCTGTCACAAAGTAGAAGCAAAGACAGAAGAGAGAAGAAGCTATGGTGGCCAAAAAGCCAGAGACATGATATCCATGTTGAAAGA
>MU224239.1:795723-832033 GCA_018584345.1 Thuja plicata
TCCTGGTCACCCATAAGACCAGCTGCAGGGCTAAAAAACTCGTGGGGGCCCAGGCGGTGGCGCGGCCGGAGTGGTGGGCGACGCGGGGGCGTAGAGGAGGTGGGGGCCAGTGGCGGCGGTGGCCGGGTGGCGGCGCGGTGGGCCAGGGATGGTGCGCAGGTGGCGCGGTGGCGGCGTGCCCAAAAAATGTCAAAAAACATTAGAAAATAATGTTTTTTTAGATTTTTTTTCTTGAAAACTGTGCCCGTACGGCCCTAGAAGGCCAAAATTTTTCTCCCAGATGCTCCAGTGTCCAAAATAGACGTGCCTTATATGGATTCTGGGGTTTTTGCACCTTCCAGACGCAACCGTGAGGTCGGTTTTGGTCCAAAGTGCCCCAAAAAACAAAGACCCCCCAGAACCAATGAAAAATACCAGAAAAGACTGTAGAACTTCAAACCCTCACTTGCTTCAACAAAAAATGAACAGCCAGCTGCAGGATAGCTCTGATACCATGTTAGAAATAGGAAAAGCCCTATTCTCCCAAGAACACCTGCATGCAAACCTATAACAAAGTAGAAGCAAAGACAGAAGAGAGAAGAAGCTATGGCGGCCAAAAAGCCAGAGACATGATATCCATGTTGAAAGAATAAACTTCTATTATCAACAAACTGAATACAATACAATCTCCTTAATGAAATGCAAAGAAGTGAATCCTTATAAAAGGAATCACAAAACCCTAAAAGGGAAACCCTAAGGTTAGCTAAAGAAAACTAGAGTGAATAGTTGAGTTAGTAATTAGATCATAATGATTTAATTAATAACTTGATAGACTATTACTCTAACAGGATCTACTGCCCTATTTCCTTAAACATATTCTTGAGCTAGGTGACTATGACCAAAATATTGCATGGTTCAATAGTAATGACACGGTCTATGGACTAATATGCATGACTAAATTTGAGGATACTCTACATTAAATGAAGCACACTAAGTGCCCTTTCATTGCTTGTACCATTATCTAGCAATTGTATGGAGACATTGGATATTCATTTGAAAGTGATGCTTTCTTGGACGACCGAGCTCCTGTGGATGATACTGATCTTTTATTGCCAATCTTGTGTGTACACATCCTTCTCGAATGATCAATTTTCTTATATCCCATCTAATATCACTTCTTAAAATTTTGGATTTTCTTGATTGAAAGCTTCCAATGACTCTTTGTAACATGATCATTCATGTCTACTAGATTTAGTTCATTGTGACTCATTTCTACCAGACATTGCATCATTGTTTGTAGAATTCCACATTACCAAATTGGAGGACATCATTGAGAACCTTCATATCCTCTTCTATGACAAGTCCAATGCAGTTAATCCATCTTTTTCCAATGTTATGGGTATATATTTAGACACCCTTGTTCTCCCTTTTTCCTATATTTGCTTCTATTGAGGTAGTACTAGATTGTCATTCTTCCACCTATCACCATATATATGTGGTTATTGTACTTGAATCTTCTATGGTACCTAATTTATATTATAAGAATTTTTCACACTTTGGCATTGGCTCGAGACATTTGAGCAGTATTTGGAGGGGCCATATATTTATTTCAACTATGATCTATGTTGGTCTTCATCATATTCTGTATTGTCATCTACAATAGTGCCTAATTTGATTATGACATTTTTCAGCATCAACATGGAGACTATTGAGTGGAGTTCAAATACATTATTCTCTCTCTCTCTCTCTCTCTCTCTCACACACACACACACACACACACACACACACACAAATACACATCTTTAGGATCTCTTGGGGCTAACCTTTTCAGTAGCCTTTTGTATAAAAGTAGTGTTATGTTATTAGATTAGTGGGTAATTTTTGGAGTAGTAGCTATTTATAAGATTTGGATCGAGAGCTTGTGACCTCGCATGCATGAGAACTACTCTGTAAATACTTTGAATGTATTTGGTATATATTTAGACACCCTTATTCTCCCTTTTCCCTATATTTTCTTCTATTGAGGTAGTACTAGATTCTCATTGTTCCACCTATCACCATATATATGTGGTTACTATACTTGAATCTTATATGGTACCTAATTTATCTTATAAGAATTTGTCACACTTTGGCATTGGCTCGAGAAATTTGAGCAATATTTGGAGGGGCCATATATGTATTTCAACTATGATCTATGTTGGTCTTCATCATATTATGTATTTTCATCTACAATAGTGCCTAATTTGATTATGACATTTTTCAGCATCAACATGGAGACTATTGAGTGGAGTTCAAATACATTATTCACTTTGGTTCTCTCTCTCTCTCTCTCTCTCTCTCTCTCTCTCTCTCTCTCTCTCTCTCTCTCTCTTCNTTTGTTTCTCTCTCTCTCTCTCTCTCTCTCTCTCTCTCTCTCTCTCTCTCTCTCTCTCTCTCTTCATCTTCATGTTTTGTTCATTTTATATGATCTTAAGGAGGTTAACTTAATTTTATCCTTCTCCTTCTACGGTGGAGGTGAGGCGGTGCAATGTTGGTTTCATTCCCAACACATTTATTTTTCTTGAATATAATTGGTTGAATTTCCTTGTGGTCATGTGCAATAATATTGGTTTAATCCCAATGTTCAACCTAACTTCTATCTTGAATACTATGAAATATTTCCCACTCGGCGTCCAAGTTCAGTGTATTAAAATTTGAATTGTTATGTCAGTTCCGGTGTGTTTGGTAATGAGATTTGATCTTTCTCGGTGACATAACTGTCTACTTGGTGACTAACTCTTCTCTATGTCTCGTTGAATAACTCTTCTCTGTGTCATAGTGACTAACTCTACTTTGTGTCTCGATGAATAACTCTGCTTGGTGTCAATTCTCTGCTTAGCTCAATAACATGCTATTGTTCGGTGCTTGGTGTCATTGATACTCTGCTTTACCAATTGTCTTCCTTAGTTTATTCTTTCTCTTTAGCGATTGTCTTTCTTGACTATTATTACTTTGACAAAACTATTGACAATATACTAACCCATAGGAGTATCAATATCTCCCATTGGCATTAATTGACATTTTGACAAAAACTTCAGAGTCATCAAAGTTTGTACAACTTTTGTACATTAGAATAATGTGTAACTCCCCCTATACACATGCTTATATCTCCCTTCTATACTATATCAATACATACTATATTATCTATGTATTATCCCCCTTTTACTATATTATCCATGTATTATCCCCCTTTTACTATATTATCCGTGCATTATCCCCCTTTTTTGAAAAATATGCCAAAAAAATCAAAATTTCTAAGTGCACGGTAGGGTGAACTTATACCTTAGTAAAAACATGTGTGTACTTACTTTGTATATCTACTAAAGATGACTCCCATTCATCTTTGAGTGTTTGAAGTAAAACAATCTGAGTAGCAATGTTAGTTGTTAATCCAATGATAGTGTCAAGTGAACTACCATTGGGGGTGTTAACCAAATCCTTGGTCATCTTCAAATATGTTTGCATGGATTCCATGTGGGGAATAATAAGTTCTTACATCTCTATAAGTTCTATCCTTCTCTTATTCTCTTCTTGTCATAGTTCTTTTTGCATTCCCATCAGGTGTTTCAACCTCGAGTAGTAGACTTGTAAAGAACCAGGCTCGGTGGTTACATGTTTTAGCTGCTCGGTCAACTTGGTCTCAATAGACTCATCTTTCTGCTTTATGTCCTTAGTAAATTTTGAAATAGAACAAACTTTTTGAAATATTGAAACTATATGAGACAATTTAGTCTCAGTCTCGGTAGTAGCCTCAGAAAAGTGTTACCTTATCTTCTGCAATGTTTTCTAGAATGGACTCAAACATTCTCAGTTCCATCTTCCTTGAATGAATCTTCATCATGTAGTCAGTAGTGTCTTGATTGGGATTTCAGACTTTCTCCATTAGTCCTCCTACCTGACAAATGATGTCTTCTATTTCATCAATGGGGGCATCTGGGACAATGTCATGTAAGACATCCTTGAGGCTTTCCAATACGCCAGCCTTCTTTATCTTTTGTAGTGCCTTGTTTTGTATTGCCTTAAGTCTCACTAACTTGGCATATTTAGTCATTTCATCATAATCCATAGTAGATAGGTTGAAATTTGGTATGATGATCGCTTGACCCAAATCTACATGTTTTCTCTTCTTTGAATTCTTTTTTTTCTTCTTCTTCTCTTTCAGTTTATCGCCTTCCTTCTGATTACTTGGTTCCTTTGGTTCATCTTTTTCTGATTCTTGTTGTTGTGCAATGGACTCAATTGGGGGAATCTATTCGGTGTTCAGTGTTGTTGTGGTCTCGGTAACCATAATCTTCTCGGTGTTCTTGTCTTTCTCAACTTCCCTTACCTTTTCTTTCTATGTTTTCTTTTCCTTCCCTGTTGCCTTTTGTTGGTCGGTTGCTACATGATATGTATCCATAGAAACTAGATCATTATCACCTTGATTTTTGTGATAATCTAGTACTTGTTCCAATACAAGTTTTAGAGTAACTTTATCTTTGATATTCATTTGTTATGTATTGAAGTTCTCAGTCACCATAACATTCTCATTTGTGATTTATCATCTTTGGAATCTTTGTCTATAATACCCTCAATAACAATTTCATCAGTGTCAATTGTCTGATCAATAAGATTATTCTTACCTTGATCATCTTTGGAAACTTCATCAATTATGTTCTCTTTTTCTTGTTCAGCTTGGGATTTAGGCTCTTCGATGTCGAATATCTCTCTCCATTTTGCATCAGTTTCCAACTATAATCTCTCCAAGTCTCCTGTCAGAATCCTTAAAGATCTATCCTTAACAAGGAATCATTTAGAGTTTTGTTTCAAGGTCTCCTCAATTTATTCAACAGATAGATTTGGTATAGTTACCACAAGAGAAATTTCTCTCATTTGTTTTTCTGCATTCATAGCATATTTCCAACTTGCATCTATGTTGTTGTATAAATCTATAGGCAAAAATGTGATAACTTCAAGTGGTGTGTATCTGAATTTTTGTAAAGAGTAAACAATTGCATCCTTAAGTTTTACCTTGTTCTCTTTGCTTTGAGTATTATACTTTTCTTGCTTCATTCCTCTGAATAATCCATGCTTCTTCATTGTATCTAACATTTCATCTAGACTTCCTGGTGGTGGAGGCTTGTTCTTCATAACTTTGGGTTTTCTCAATTCTTCAGTTTGTGAGTCAGTATCTGGTGGTAGCTCAAGAATTTTCTCCTTGTTCTATTGTTTTCCTTCTTGCCTCTTACATATATCCTCTCTTTTGGTTTAGTAAAATTCTTCTTTGCTTTTGGTGACGTTGTAGACCTTGTTGATGATCTAGTAGATTTGGGGTTCGGTGAAGGCTTCAATACTTGTGGTTCACTGCCTTCCATTCTTGAGTTTTCTACCTCATCTTCTTCATTATCAGTTCCCAAATCCTTAGTTAGTTTAGCACTCATCTTGCTAGATTTTCTTTGAATCGTAGGTACTAAGATACCTTGCTTAATCTTAGCATTAAATTCTTCATATGTTTCATACCTCTTGGCTCTTTTATCAACAATATTAGATAAGAGAGTATTTATTTGTTGAGATGAAAAGTCTATATTCATCTCATATCCCATAGGATCTAGACATATGCTCCTAGGCTCGACTGCATTGATAAAACATGAGTCGGTGTCTACATCAAAATAGATAGAATTGTGATATTTCTCAACTAATTGAGGTGAAACTTTGAATTTCTGATGCATTCTTGTTTGGAAATTAGAGAATTAATCATTCATAACAATGTCAAGATTCTCTCCTAGGATCTTTTTGTATTCTCTGATTTGATAAACTACTGGTCTATCAACACTCCATTTCACATTTCCAATATATGGAACGAAGTTCTCAAACTAAAAGTATATGCATACCAGTAGTGAACCAAAATTCAATGTGTTTGTCTTGGCTTTCCTTATAGTGTTCATGTTATTTTCATCTTTTTTCAATAGTATCTCACATATATCAATCTCCATTTCTTTCTTTACAATCTTATAAGCCAGATCTATAGCTCCACAAGGTAAGTTTCCCACTCAGGATGATTAGAATACTCGGTAGGACAAGATTTTGCATGCAAACTTCAACTCAGGGTCTTTAATAGTGGAAATCCTTAGACCTCCCCCATACCATTTGGCTTTTGTTAGATCACTTAGCTTGATCTTCTCAATCTGTATGATTGCTTTAGGCTTGTCTCCATTCGAGTAACTAGTTACAATATGTAACACATCCTTTGTGATCTTCATAGGTTGATCTAGCCACATACATTGGTCGTGTACTCAACTAAGTACCATCCTTATCCATGCAGGGCATGTGTCAAATCTTTTGACTCTAGATAAGCACGATCACTCTTCATTTTTCCATCTGCACATAACTTCTGATAAGATGCATCAATCTCTACTTCACATATCTCCTGAACCTTACAATGGGTGAAATTTTGCACGTCTTCAATCAATAAAACTATGTACAAAATTTGGACAAAATTTCTCCCATCATGTCTAGTTTAGCTTCCTTCGTAGGAGATGGCTTGTACTTAGAATTTACAGGCTCAACATTCTCAGCTACAACTGGGTTTTGAGCTTTCGGGGCCATATCCGCTTGTTAAATACAAAAAAATTTGAACTAGGGTTGCGTCTAAGACTTGGTTTCACTAAGACACCTAGGAAAACACCACAAATACCTTGAGTAGATTTAAATATGCTCTAAATGGTATAGGATTACCTTCACAATCTCTCATAACTGCTTGAGGACTTAGTTCTCCAACTTTGTTTACGCTAATCTAGAAAATGTTAACTAATAATGATAGACGATATAGTCTATATATGGTTTTTCTAGGTTTAGGTTTTCCAACAGTCTTAATGTGGCAATTAATTCTCAACTGACTTACTTTACCGAATACATAACTTTCATTTCCTTATACCAAATGAATGTGAAACATAAACTCAACAATGTGTATCCAAATGCATCTAAGTATGCTCATATGGATCTTTGCACATATACTAGGAACCGATTAAGATTTGAATTTTAACTTGCAATTCCTGCTCATACCTCTTGCCTGATTAGGTAGATTCGGTTGCACCCGATTCAGAGGACGAGGTGCCTTCAACTATTTCAAATGATGTTCAATCATCCATGGTTTTTCTTCTCCATGTCTTATTCATCTGATCTCTCATTTCTTCTACATTCACTTTAGGTTTCTCAGATGTTTCTTCCTCGATAGGAACTTTTCCTCGATACCTACAATCTTTGCCAAGGTGACCTAGCTTATGAAAATGGAAGCATGCCATGCCAAGGATTCTCCAAGATCTTCTAGTATTCCTTCTATGTAACGACATGCAATTCACAACAATGTGTTCATATCTTCCACAGACTAAATAAGATATCCTTGTGTTATAGTCCCATGGTATGGATGTACCCTGTCAGTTGTTTGGCATATTCTATCGATTTGGTACCCATTTTTCATTTCTCTTTTGTGATCAACATTCTACAGATGTGTGACCATACTTATTTCAATTATTGCAATAGCCATCAAAATTTGGCTTTCTTGTGTTGTTCTCAGCCTTTGATTTGCATTCATGAGCTCGGTGCCCATACTGTTTACAGTTATAATGATGCTCATCAAACTTGGGTGAGCTTGGTGAATTGCCTCTTTTTCTTCTACATATGTTTGTAGTATGTCTAGGCTTCCCATAGTAATGAAAACTAGGTTTGTTTAACTTCGGTGGGGTAGAAGTTCCTTCACTATCATCTTGATTAGAGGAATCTCCTTTCTCAGTAGTGCTCTTACAATTGAATCCTAGTCTATTCTTGTTTATTGGTTGTATCTAACCTTTAAGATGTGCATCCAATGATCTCAGTTCTTCTTCATTTCTCTTTAGTATCTCATTTTCTTCTCTTTCATATTTTAGTTCTCTGGTCAATCTATCAGCTTCACACTTCAGTGCTTGATTCTCAAATTATTTTATGTCTAACTCTATATTAGCACTCACTAGTTGATCGGTCATATTATAGTGTACTTGCATCATCCTCGTGATTTATTTGTCTTTCTCATCCATTCTTGTTTCAAACTTTCTTTTGTCTTCTTCAACTATTCTTAGTGCATTTTCAATAGCTTCGTTAGAGTCAAGTATCTCACTCATTCTTAATGCTTGTCTTTCTTGATCTATCTTTTCTATGTTTAGTTTCTCGGTGAGTTTATTTTTATTTTCCATGAGTTTTGCAATGGCAGAATCATCTTCACCACTCAGACTACCTTCAAATTTTGTTTCAAGAGTATCAACATGTTCTTGTCTAGATTTGAGTTCAATGTATAACTACTTCCTCACTTTAAGGACTTTTCTAACTTCCTTTTTAGATGTCCAATCACTTCTTATGCACTCTCCAACTCAAACTCAAGACTATCAATCTTCTTGGATTTCTTGTAACTTTGCATGGTCATGATCTTTACTCTCAAGTGTTTAAACCTTTATCTTAAGAGACTAGTTGTGATACCAATTATTGGATTAATCTTATGGAAAGGTAAGTACGAAGAGGAGAGGGGTGAATTAGTACTTATAAAACTTTTACCATACAATGCTGACCATTTACTGATTTGAGTACATTGTATAAAACATTGAAATGAATATAAAGTAAATCAATAAATCATGACACATAACACCATGATTTTTTGTCACTCATAAATCCTTTGTTAGAGAAAAAACCCTGGTGGGGATGACACCCACAATCCTTCACTTTTGCATAATAAAGGTTGCTCGGTTAGAGCTACAATGTTAGCTACTTCTGGTAGCTTACCCTATTAGGAGTTTTATACTCGGTCAAGAGTACAAAAATACTTATTCAGTCTTACCTAATTAAAGGATTTTACAATCTATCATCTAAGAGATGTACCCAGTTAGAGGATTTACAAAATAAAACCTATTAGGGCCTACCCACTGGATGAGATTTCTAAACTCCTAACTATTACAAAAATTTCTACAAGTATGCATCAATCACAATGTTGTTCAGACTCTTTATGCTCTGCAAGTCCATTACCTCTTTCTACACTCAGTAACCTAACTATTTTGCACCCTATATCTTCTTCATTTTTTCTTTATATTTTTTGTTGTACTTACTACTTCTCTCTCTCTCTCTCTCTCCATAATACTTTCCCTATTCTTTGTGTAATCTTCAACTCTCTTTTCATCTTCATGATTTGTTCATTTTATATGATCTTAAGGCGGTTAACCTAATTTGATCCTTATCTTTCTACGGTGGAGGTGAGGCGGTGCAATGTTGGTTTCATTCCCAACACATTTATTGTTCTTGAATATCATTGGTTGAATTTCCTCATGGTCATGTGCAATCATATTGGTGCAATCCCAATGTTACACCTAACTTTTGTCTTGAATACCATGAAATTTTTCCCACTCGGCGTCCAAGTTTAGTGTATTCAAACTTGAGTTGTTATGTCGGCTCTTGTGTGTTTGGTAATGAGCTTTGATCTTTCTTAGTGATATAACTATCTTCTCAGTAACTAAATATTCTCTATGTCTTCATGACTAACTCTTCTCTTTGTCTTGGTGACTAACTTTGCTCTGTGTCTCGGTGACTAACTCTTCTTGGTGTCGATTCTCTACTTAACTCGGTAACATGATACTGTTTGGTGCTAGGTGTCATTGATACTCTACTTTACTGACCATCTTTCTTAGTGTATTATTTCTCTTTACTAATTGTCTTTCTTGACTATTATGACTTTGACAAAACTAATGACAACATACTAACTCATAGGAGTATCAACCCCTACTTAGTTTAATTTTACCTATATATATCCCTCTGGCTAATTGTATTTTCAACTGTAAATCAAAGATGACTCAACCCATGAGTCAGATAAAAGAGTTTTAAATAACCCTACCTGAAAGTAGAGAAACGAAACTAGAACTGAAAACTTAAACAAGAGGCTCTAAGGCCTCACAGTAGAATCCAGAAGTTGAACCACCACCAACATCTTGTGATTGGCCTTCAGAGGATGCATTGATAGGTATTTTTCTCCACTGCAATTGTGCTCTAGAAAAATTGAGGATGGTGCGATGATGTGGCACCAAGATGTGTGTTAGCCTCTACTTTAGAACCTCTTTGTGTCACCCACTTTTATTAACCATATTTGCATGAAACTCAAGATGATCCATATAAATAATTAGCATTGATTCTACCCTCGCTAGCTGTGTGAAGTAGGCGATGGTAAGATTTTTTCTTCTTTTGATGGCTGGTATTTCACCCACAAACCCCTAGATCATGGTATCTTTATCCTCAACTTTTGGCCATCTTCTTTCAAAAATGGAATGTTAATACATTTCAGGTCATTTTGGACCATCACTGTTAACTCTTTAATTTCCACTGGCAGCTTGCTTGATTCTCCTTGCGCCTCACTTATCATCAATTTTCTTCATTCGATGTCAGAATTGGAAACATACAACATATGTTCAACCAGTATCGGTAAAATTTTCTCAGCTAGGAATTTATCAACGCCAAATTTGAGAACGTCTTTTATCTGTTTCACCACAACAGTCCATTTTACCTTTTTCTATTTCCCAAGTATCCATTTCTATTTCCAGTTCCTTAATTACTTCTACATCATCTTCATGTATTTTTACCAACTAGGTAATATAGTCAATCCCCAATTCCTGAATAGATTGCATCCATTCATGAAATACATCATCAATTACTTGGTTGCACTGGATTTGATCAAGGTTTTTCTAATTCTCAGAAGATTTGGGATCAAAAGATACTGGCAACTAGGATAATGGTTGTGGATTGGGATCACGTAAGTCTGAGATGTATTCTGCCATTTTCCTAAGGGTCTTCTTCAATTATTGTTTAACCCTCATATCCTTCCATGTCATGTTTACCATCCTTTTATTCGATGTTTGAAAATGCTTGGCATTTCTGACCCTGGAAGTTGTTCCTATGTCTATTTCTTCCACAGTAAAATCCTCAGCAGTAGCTTCATCAAATGACTTCTCTGATTTTGTCTTAGCTATATGAGCTAACCAATGCCCTATTACTTCATCAATATCCAACATGGTCTCTATTTTAATCTTTTTAGATTTATAAGAGAGGCCAAGGCATTTTCTTACCATATCTTGCTTTAGAAAAGAAAAGGGCACCACATTTCTCTTTCTCCCAAATGATGCATCTAGCTAATTAGGTGTAGAGATAAAACTCGCAACCTTAGTTGGAGGGGTCTGAAAGGAGTCTTGTTCCATAATGATAGAAAGGAATGAAGCATTTGGGTTTATCTGGATATTTCCTTATTTGTCAATTTGACCAACAACAAATGCTTGATTTTCTATTTCTTCACTGATATCTGTCAGATAATCTACTTCAATAACCTTAGGTTGAGTGCTATCTTCTTTGGGGATTTTCCTTGTTCGGGCTCTTTTCACTCATACAAAGGGTGAAGATGAGACACTCTTCTTAGATTTTTTCTTCTGAGTGCCTCCAACTTTTCTCTTTGATGAACTTGCAATATAAACTGATCGATTAAAATGGGATTAGAATGGGATGTAGTTGAATGAGAAATGGCAGGGGAAGAAGTCGAAAGATTTTTAGCATCATTATTCTTTGAATCCTTCAGGCACTTATCTCTTATCCATTTTTTGGTTCTTCTTATCACATTGAAAGACCTAGTATTGATGTCATCTTCGTCCCTATGAGTCCAATCAATTTCAGGTAAGCGTCTGCCCTGTATCTTTTCAACATACTTTGAATCAACAACATTTTCATTGTCCTCTTCAATTCTGGTGACATTTGTGTCTAGCTTCATTTTTAAAATATTCCCTAAGTAAATCATTGACTACATTCTTTTACGCATTTCAAACTCATCTTCACAGTTTTCTCAATAATCTTCAAGCAACAAAGTATGCCTAAAGTTCTCATCCATGTTGAAGTGTACCACTGCATATCCTCAGTTATCAAAGTTAGACCTTGTTGGGTAGGTCTTCAAATTCAGTTTCTTGAGCTCAACATCCATATTCAGGGAATCAAATATTGATTTACACTTGTACTCCACGATTTCAATCAGGAACGTGACCCCAGACCTTCATCATTCTTATTTCAATTTGTTATGAATATGTGCCAGTTGCCTGCTGACTTCAATAATTATATGGCTATTAATGAAATATTTTGGTTATCTGAAAGGTTCCTCTTCAAAACCACCCACTCGTAGGTACGTAAACTTATTGAACTGGATGAAATAGTTGTCATATCTAGTAACCAGATCTTTAGCTTCAATAGTCATCCTCTCAGTAGTTTTACCTTGTAACTCATAGATAAGCCTACCAAATAAAACATCATTAAACCTGACTGCGAGCTCAACATACCTTTCCTTCTGCAAATGAGGATGATATTCATAGATTTTCATTCCAGGTAACCAATCCTCGTGATATAGCCCAGTCCAGGACCTAGTGCATGCAATCAGATAGAATAGGTAAGAGAACATATAAAATCTAGACCTCGTACTAAAATTTTCCAATTGATGATGCAACTTGTCTTCAATTGTTTTCGTCCAATCGATATGCTTCTCACTATTTAAGGTCACCTGAATGTAAAAGTACATTTAGTATTCCCAATAAAAGGAATTGGCATTTCCCTTTAGCCTATTTGAAAAAATCACAAAATTCTTTATGTCTTGTTTGAAGTGCCTTCTGGTCAAGGGGTTTGGAAGGTGGGAACCTTCGCTCAACTTCTTTAAGCTCCAATGCTTAGCCATCACCATTCTATATGATTTCTTCTTTTCTACAAAGATAGAGTAGGAGGAAGCTATATTCCAGTTTTCATAATCTTCTTTCTCATGTATATCTAAAGAAACCATAACGACCTCCCTGGGGATGCTGGCCAACTTGGTTCCATCTCCATTTCTAATACATCTATTGTCTTTGTCATACAATCTTTCACATTCTATCATCAACTCAGGACAAGGCATTGCTATAGGAAAACCAGCTGCTTCAACAAGACCACTTTGGGAAACTTTCTCATATATGGATTCTTGAGTTGGGTTTCTGAATCTCTCAATAATTTTGGCTAAATTGGTTAGAACTAAAGAGGTATCTTAAATATTGAGCAAAGAACACACCAGACTATAAGTTTTTCCCAAATTGGACAATTTTTGCCTTATAGTGATGAGCTTTTAGAAACAACGACAAGAAAATTGCATTTAACATAAAACACTTCCAAAGGCATGGAAAGTGGAACACAATAATTCCTTTTAAGAAAAATTAATGCTTGAGGACAAAAAACTCACCTTTAATTTATGCAATTCTTGCTTCTTACCTTAAAATTTACCTTCATAAGCGTGGCTTCGAGCTCCCCAAGATTTACAATTATGAAATCATACCACTAGATTTTATAATAATAACAAAGAAATCTTGCAATATCTTTCGCGTTTATCTAGCTCAGATAAATCGTGTGAATTAACCATGATAAGACATATATTTGACATTTAATTTAATACCCATTTTATCAACACAAAACAACTACTTTTCATCATTATTAATTTTCTTGCTTACTCATGGTGACATGTAAGCATAGGTTCCCTCGGCAACATGATGATTTGTAAAAGTGAAAACTTCACCTTTTAATTTTGAATTTGAAATAACAAAGTTCAAATTTCAACTTCAAGTAGGAACAAATTATCATCCTTTGTGCACAACATGAAACAAGCGGCTTGACTGACCAACGATTTAACTAGTGACCGACTTTGAAATTTGAACTTGAAGTAACAAACTTCAAATTTCAAGTTTAAGGATGAGGACGACGGGTTAGACATTGAAAAAAAATTCGCAACAAATAAAATAGAAAAATGGAAGTGCGCTTAGGAGATCTTTGAATTTTGAAGTTGAAGTGACAAACTTTAAAGTTCAAGTTCAAGAAAGATCAAAGGGATTATTTGAAAATGACACTAAGTGTTTAAAATGAGGGTAACATTGGCTCTGACTGGGGACCGGGACTATAAAGGACTAGGCTTCAAACTCAACATCTTTGGTTTCACAAACTAAAGTAAAGGGAAGAAACAACACACAACAAAAACCAGCACACAACAGAAAGGGAAACAAACACACCACACAACTAAAAAGGAACATTTACAAACGAGGGAACCCCCATTCTACAACTTGTACAATTTAGGTCCTTCCCATTAAAAGAGAAAGGTAGAACAGATCCATCCATGTAAGATAATTTGAAGGAGTTAGGACTCAGTACTTGGTGAATGTTAAATGGCCCCTTCCAAAGAGATTCAAATTTTCTATGTGCTCCTTTTGGCTACTTCCTTTTATCCCAGAGGAGTACCTCATCACCTTCCGTAAATTTTTGAGGCCAATCTTTTCTGTCAAATATTTTCTTCACTCTAGCCTGATGTGCAACAATTCAGTCCACCATTTCTTCTCTTTCTTCCTCTATTTTTGTCAAGTACATTACTCTCTTCTCTAGAGAATCCTAAAAATATTGATCTTCAATCATTGTTTATAATTTCATCATGGCTAACTGCAAGGGCAGTGAAATTTGAGCTCCTATTTTGTACACCAGTTCAAAAGGAGCCATACCTATAGCTCTTTTCAATGTGATCATGTCTTCCCATAGGACTTCATACAACTTCTTGTGAAAAATCCTGGGATTATCATCAACCAGCTTTCTCATTATAGCGATGATATTCTTGTTTCTAGACTCAGCCTGACCATTCCCTTGGGGGTAGTAATCAGATGAGTGTGAAAGGTTGATCCCATGATCATAGTAGAAAAGAGTAATTTCTTCAGACAAAAATTTAGTATCATTATCAAAAACCAATTTGTGAGGAACGCCAAAATGAACCACTATGTTTTCCTTAATAAAATTACATACTACCTCAGATGTGGTTTTCTTTACTAGGGCTGCTTCAACCCACTTAGTGAAGTAGTTTGTAGTTGTCAATATGTGAGTATGGCCAATGCTTGAAGGGGGTTTATGGGACCAATAAAATCCAAAACCTATTTCTTAAAGGGCTCATCGATCACAACTGGTCTTAATGGTAATGCACCTAGATGAGGCTTTGCAAAGAACAATTTTCATTTTTCACATTGAGCAACCCACATGTACGCATATTTAAACATCCATGGCTAGTAGTAGCATTTTCTGAGTATCTTGAATGCGGTTATGGTGGAATAAAAATGACCGCCACAAGCCTCATCATGAAAATCCTTCAATAACTATATTTTTTGTTCCTTATTGACACATCTCAAAAATGTGTCGTCCAACCCTTTCCTATAAAAACATCATCCTAGATAACATACTTAGTTTATTTGAGCTTAAAGTTTCTTCTTTCTCCTGGTGATAAGTGCTCAAAGAAATCCCCATAGGTCAGGTAGTAGACTACATCACTAAACCATTCATCATGTAGGAATACAAACAAAACAATAGGTAACTCCTCTAGTTTTTCTTGTTTTCTCTCTACGATAAGCTTTTAGAGTCCTTGTCCACATACCAATTTAGTGGGTTTTATGTCTAGGTCATATTCTTGAGCCTTATTTACCCATGTAACCCTTTTATTAATGTTGACATCTTGCTAAGTCAAGATACTTTTTACTGCAGAGTTGGGGACATGAATCACTGAGTGTGAATGTAGGATGTAGTATCTAAATTATTTTAAGGCTTTGACCACAACAAATGCCTATTTTTCATCAAGAGAATATTTTAGTCCATGCTTTTTTAATGGGACACTCATGAAATCTACTGGTGCTTTGATATCTTGATCAGTCTTCTGCAAGAGAATAGATGACATAGTATTTTTTGATGAGTAACCATAAATGACAAAATCCTTTTGATAATATAGATTGGACAAGGTAGGAGCTTCAACTATGGTATATTTAGTCCTTTCAAATGCTTCTTTAGCGTTATCATTCCATCATAATATTATTTTCACTCATTAAATCCACAATATCTTTGGTGATTTCAGAGAAATAAGGTAAGAACCTTATCTGGAAGTTGATCTGACCGAAGGAGGATTTCAATCCCGAAGGAAATGTTAATTGTTGAGTAGCTTTGACCCTCTTAGGATCTATTGTGATACCATCCTTGGATACCAAGTTTCCTATAAGTTTCCCTTCAGTAATAAAAAAGACAGAATTCTTTGGGTTTAGGGAGATACCATGTTCTCTGCACCTTTCTAATACAACTTCCAAATCCCTCAAGTGGTCTTCTGTCTTTTTGGAAAACACAGTAAGATCATCTAGATAAACCATGATGATTCTATCTTTTATGTCCTAGAATGAAGAATTCATTTCTCACTGAAAGGTGGATCCTATGTTCTTCAACCCAAAAGGTATCTTGTTGTATGCAAAATTCCCCCAAAGCATAGTGAAAGTTGTTTTATGTTGGTCTTCTATAGATAAATTAATCTGATTATATCCTGAGAATTCGTCCAACATGGACATCATCTCTGAACTTGCCACTGGTTACAAAATATGATCCATTACAGGAAGGGTGAAGTTATCCTTTAAGCTCGCTTGGTTGAGATTTCTAAAATCCATGCAAATTCTCACCTCCCCATTTTTCTTCCTTATAGGTACTATATTAGCTACCCATGTGGAATGGTGGATCAGGTATGTGATCCTTTCTTTGAGCATTTTTTCAATCTCCTTGTAGATGGCATCTTGTACTTTGGGATTTTAACTCCCTAGTTTCTTCATGTAAGGTGTAACATCTAGCTTCAGGGGAATCTAGTGTTGAAACTCACCATTCCTAAAATCCTTTAAGTCTTCATAACCCTAGGAAAATACATCTTTGTACTTTATAAGAAGTTTAATAAAATTACATCATTCCTTGGGCATGCAATATTTCCCAAGTAACACACATTTGGGGTTGTTTTTGTCACCTATGTTCACTTTTTCATGAACTTCAGATTCCTTTCCAACATGAACATGTTTCTTCTGGTATTGGTCATCATAGTTAAAAAACATTCTCTAGAGCTACTAATCCATTTGGGATTTCACTTCCCTTAAGTTAAATCATTTCATCATTACCCGCCTCTACTGGGCATGTACAAAATTCTTTGCATTCACTCTTTGATCCTTCAAAGTATGCTCCAGTAAACATTTCCATATTTTTAAGAAAACTCTTGATTTCATGGTCAGTCTCAAAGAATTTCCAAGAGTTGACATTATCCAACACACTAGGTCTATATATAATTTCAATTATGTATACGTCCTCTTTGAATTCAGGATGAGGTAACAAAAGAGAAGATGAGATGACTAGAGAATCTACCTAGCTATTCTGGTTTCTTGGTATGGCTTCAATATTGAATGCTTCTAGTTCTTCAATTTCTTTCCATACTCTATCTCTATAGTGCTTTAACCTTTCATTCTTGGTATAAAAGGCATTTTTGACCTATTTCACTACTAACTCTCCATCACCTTTGGCTTTCAATGTTTTGATTCCCTTATTTTTTATCTCTTGTAGACCAAGCAACAATGCCTCATACTCAGTTGTATTATTAGTGTTTGGGAATTCCAGCTTGTAGGAAAAAGGGAACTTCTCTCCCTAGGGGGAAATCAAAACTATTCCTGCACCCGAACCAACATGGGAATCACTTCCTTCAAACTCCATCAACCACGGTGACAGGGGAAAGCATAATGTTGTTTGACACCCCTAATTCTATGATGTAGTTTCTCAGCTTGCGGCTATTAAGGAACAAGGACACATAAAAAGGATCGGGTTTAGCAACATAAGAAATATGGGATTGATTCAAATTATGTATATTACATTTATCTAAAGCTCGGGGAGAATTAGGAGGAGTGGAAAACAATTCACCCAAAGAAGATTTATTGTTAAAAAATGGTTGACTATTAGAAGATGTTTCACTACCACTTCCCATGACATATTTAATCAACTTATCCAATTCTTTAGGATACATTCTAAGATATCTAGCTAGGTAAATATGGACTTTAGAAGACTTGCAGAATTCCACAATATCAAATGATGTGTGAGGATCATCCCCTAGAGGCATACTATTTTCAACGTCTTTAGGAGAAATAACTAGGGTTTTTACAAAAGATTCCTCACCTTTACCCTTTACGTTAATAACAGGAGGAACATTTGTGTTAGGGAAGTTCACATTTTTCTGACCCCTGGTTAGGACCTTAAAAGAAGAGTCTTCCAGAGTGAACAATATTTCACCTCCCCTTCTAGAGTCGGATTCATATTCACAATAATGTATTTTAGAGTTGCCAAGTTGCTCTATACTTTTCTCTTCTTCATTCATTTCACCTAGCATATCTTTGGTAACTTCCATTTGTAAATATATTATCATTTCAGGGCAAGTCTCTTCATTGTGGTCAGTTTTCAAATGAAAAACACACATATTTCTTTTCCCTAGTGTAACTTCAATAGCTAATCTCAGTGGAGGGGCAATGATTTGAGGAATTTCACTACCTAATGTATATGGATTGCTCTGTCTCCTACCTATGTCTTGATATGGCTATGGATAGGATGTAATTGCTTTAGGAATCTTCCTTTTCATGCCTATCATATCATTTACCAGCCTCTGGATAATAGGATTTATGGAAGAGATTGATGTTGAGGCATTAGGCACTTGGACTTCCATTTTCCACTTTCCGACAGTTATAAGGTCGTCTTCAAGCTCAATTGTCATAATTTGAGCAGCTATTGAATCTAATACTCTCATTCTTTTCAAATGAAAATAAACATTAGGAGACATTGTGCTCAAGAAAAACCCCTTCTGATTTTGGGTTGAGGGTCTTTTAGTAGCAGAATTTTTTTGAACCAATCTATTGAACTTAGCAATGAATTCTCTTATTGGTTCGTGAATCTCTTTTTTCATCTGTGTGAGTTGAACCAACCAAGTAGTGTCGTCCTCTTCACTTTTCAATCTTGCCTCAAAATCATATTTCATATCAACCCAATTAGTAACTGTGTCATTTGGTAAATGATGAAACCAATCCAACACGGTATTTGTGAGAGACTGGATAAATAATCTAACTGGCACATCCTAATGTTGAATTGTCAAGATCTCGCACGCTGCATTGAATGAACTTAAATTATCATTTTCCAAAAAATTTCAATCACCACTAAATCTGGGGAGGACTTCCCTGGCACCCTTAGGTAATGGATTTAGATTATCTCCTAAATTCAGGGTTCCTATGGCACCTCCCCATGGTTGATCCATTTGAAGAGTTGTAGGTGGTAGATTAATAGTGATAGGGATAATGATTCCAGACAAGGTTAGGGCCTAAAATATTGAGCTAGGAGTGTGGGATGGATTTTCTTTGGGAGGATAACTATGTCTACTCTTACCTTTTATTTTAGGATTAAAGTTAATTAGAAATCAACCCCCTAAAATTCTTGGAAAATAGGATTAAAAACACCCTCCCTTCTTTGTGACTGGGTATAGGGTCATGACTCCAGCTTGATTTGGGTTCTCTAATAGTCTCTTACAGAGGTGGGTTTATTTGGTACAAGATTATTTTGAGCTCTATCAACTAAAGTTGCTTGTCTTTGTCTTTCTATTTGCCTTTGTCTTTCTAAAGCTTGGTCTAGGTTCTCGACAATTTCTTCTTCTCTCTTTGAGACTTGGTTGGCGCTCCTATAATCGTCAACACTTCTTTTTTTCTTCAGGCAAGGGTATTGAGTTGACTTATAACATCTTCTTGGTCATCTTGGAAGCCGAGGTTTGGCTATAGTGCGAGGAAAATGTCTTCATGTGGTAACACCATTCTACATCATTGATGAGGTGACAAATATTTTAAATTTGTTCATTCCCCAGTAGAGTCGCTAGAAAAATCTGTTGGTTAACAAATTGACATATACTATATTTGGACTTTGAAAAAATATTTTTAACTTCAAACCTTATGCCCCAAATAAATACATTGGCAACTTGCCAAAATTTTTTGGGTAGATTAGTAAATATATTTCTTGCAGAGAATTTAAACTAATTTCCCTCTGAATTAAGGTACAACTCCCCCTAAAATGATTTTCAAAGAAACTCAATAAATGAAAATTTCATACGCACTTTTAACTAGAGAATTCAAATGGCTTTCTAATATCCATTCATAACCACAAATGAATATGCATTGATATTTCAAGATAGATTTTAGAATAATTTAAATAATAGAACTCATAGATTCTGTAAGTAACAATATCTCAAAATTTGATTGAATACTTTTCTTTCCACTATCCAATCATAACATTTCAACTAAATGCTCTCATAAGTTGATTATCTAATTTATTGACTGAAATATTCATCTCACACAAAAGTATTGATAAATTTCACAACCATTCCAACACACAGATTGATATGATCAAGTTAACAACTAGCATTCTTTTCCTTTCATTCATAGATAAAAGTATCAGATAAAATAAACCACTTAGTCAAAATTTTATGATCAAACTGTTTTAAGCCACTGTATTTTTAGGAACACTCCAAAATATTTAAAAAAAAACACAAACCACTACTTAGTTTACTTTTAGCTATAGATAGCCCTCTGGCTAATTACCTTTTCAATCATACATCAAATATGACTCAGCCCATGAGTCAGATAAAATAGTTTTAAATAACCCTAACTAAAATTAGAGAAATGAAACTATAACTGAAAACTTAAACAAGAGGCTCTAAGCCTCACATCAGAATCAGGAAGTTGAACCACCAGCAACATCTTGTGATTGGCCTACAAAGGACGCGCTGACACATATTTTTCTCCACTGAAAGTGTGCTCTGGAAAACTTGAGGATGGTGCAACAATGTGGCACCAAGATGTGCGTTAGCCTCTACTTTAGAATCTCTTTGACTTGCCCACTTTTCTGAACCATATTTGCATGAGACTCAAGATGATCCATATAGATAGTTAGCATTGATTCCACCCTTTCTAGTTTTGTCAAGTCGGCGGTAGTAAGAGTTTTGCTTCTTTTGATACCTGATATTTTACCCACGAACCCCTCAATCATGGTATCTTTCTCCTCAACTGTGTGGCCATCTTCTTTGAAAAATGGAATGTTAATACATTTCAGGTCCTGCTAGACCATCTCTGCTAACTCTTTAATTGCTGCCGGCAGCTTGCTCGATTCTCCTTGCACCTCACTTATCATCAAATTTCTCTATTCGATGTGAGTCTTAGAAAAATATAGCATATATTCACCTAGGCTCGGTACACTTTTCTCAAATAGGAATTTATCAACACCAAATTTGAAAATCCTTTATCTGTTTCACCACAGCAGCCCATTTTACCTTTTTTCTTTCCCAAGCAGCCATTTCAGTTTCCAAATCCTTAATTAGTTCTATGACATCTTCATGTAGTTTGACCAATTGGGTAATATAGTCGATCCCCTTTTCCTGAATAGATTGCATCTATTCATGAAATACATAAGAAATTACTTTGTTGCGCTTGATTGGATTTAGTATTTTCTGATTCTCAGCAGATTTGGGATCAAATGACACTAGCAACTAGGATAATGGTTGTGGACTAGGATCATGCAAGGTTGAGATGTATCATGTATCTCGCCATTTGCCTAAGAATCTGCTTCAATTCTTGTTTATCCCTCATATCCTTCCATGTCATGTTTACCATCCTTTTAGTTGATGTTTGTAAATGCTTGGCATCTACGACCTTGGAAGTTGCTCCTATGTCTATTTTTTCCATAGTAAAATCCTCAGCAGTAGCTTCATCAACCAACTTCCTTGATTTTGTCTTAGATATATGAGCTACCCAATTCCCTGTTACTTCATTAATATCCAACATGGTCTCTGTTTTAATCTTTTTAGATTTAGAAGAGAGGCTGAGGCATTTTGTTACCATATCTTTCTCTGGGAAAGAAAAGGGCACCGCATTTCTCTTTCTCCCAATTGATGCATCTAGACAATTAGGTGCAGAGACAACAGTTGTAGCCTTAGTTGGAGGGGTCTGAAAGGAGTCTTGTTCCATAGTGATAGAAAGGACTGAAGCCTTTGGGTTCATCTAGATATTTCCTTCTTTGTCAATTTGATCAATAAAAGGTGCTTGATTTTTCATTTCTTCACTGATATCTGTCAGAGAATCTACTTCAATAACCTCAGGTTGAGTGCTATTTAGTTTTGGGATTTTCCTTGTTCTGGCTCTTGTCACCCATATAGAGGGAGTAGGTGAGACACTCTTCCTAGATTTCTTCTTCTGAGTGCCTCCAGCTTTTCTCTTTCATTCACTTGTAATATTAAATGACCGATTAGAATGGGATCTAGTTGAACGAGAAACGAAAGCGGAAGAAGCCGCAAGATTTTCATCTTCATTCTTCTTGGAATCTTTTAGGTGCTTAGCCCTTATCCATTTTTGGGTTCTTATTATCACATTGAAAGACCTAGTATTGATGTCATGTTCTTCCCTTTGACTCCAATCTATTTCAGGTAAGTGTGTGCCATGTATCTTTTAAACATACCCTAAATCAACAACATTTTCATTATCCTCTTCAATTCTGGTGACATTTGTGTCTAACTTCATATTTAAAATATTCCCTAAGGAAAGCCTCGACCACATTCTATTACACACTTTGAACTCATCTTCACAGTTTTCCAAGTAATCTTTGAGCAACGGAGTATGCCTAAAGTTATCATCCATGTTGAAGTGTTCCACTACATATGCTCAGACATCAAAGTTAGGCCTTGCTGGGTAGGTCTTCAAATTCAGTTTCTTGAGCTCAACCTCCATATTCATGGCATCAGATATTGATTTACACTTGTACTCCTTGAGTTCAAGCGAGAATGTGACCCTTGACCTTCCTCTTTCTGCTTTCAAATTTTTATGAATATGTGCTAGTTGCCTGTTGACTTCAATAATTATATGGTTTTCAAGGCAGTATTTTGGTAATCTGAAGGGTTCCTCTTCAAAACCACCCACTCATAGATATGTAAACCTATTGAACTAGATGAAATAGCTTCTATATCTAGTAACTGGCTCTTTAGCTTCAATAGTCAGCCTCTCATTAAAATTACCTTGTAACTCATAGACAATCCTGCCAAAGAAAATATCATTAACCCTAACTGTGTGATAGACATTTCTTTCCTTATGCAAATGGGGATGATATTCATAGATTTTCATTCTGGGTAACCACTCCTCATGATATAGCCCAGTACAGGATCTAGTGCATGCAATCAGATAGAATAGGAAAGAGGGCATATAAAATCTGGACCTCATACTAAAATTTTCCAATTGATGATGCAACTTGTCTGCAATTGTTTCCGCCCAATCAATACACTTCTCAATATTTAAAGTCACCTAAATGTAAAAGTACATCCAATCTTCCCAATAAAAGGAATGGGCATTTCCCCTTAGCATATTCAATAAAATCACCAAATCCTTTATGTCGGGTTTGAAGTGCTCTCTATTCAATGGGCTTGGAAGGCAGGAACCTCCGCTCAACTACTTCAAGGTCCAATGCTTAGCCATCACCGATATGTATGATTTCTTCTTTTCTACAAAGACAGAGTAAGAGGAAGCTATATTCCAATTTTTGTAAACTTCTTTCTCAGTTATACCTTAAGCAACCATAATGACCTCCCTGGGATGCTGACCAACTTGGTTCCATTTCCGTTTCTAATACATCTACTGTCTCTGTCATACAATCTTTCACATTCTATCACCATCTTAGGACAAGGCCTTTCTACAAGAAAACCAGATGCTTCAATAAGACCACTTTGGGCAACTTTCTCATATATGGATTTTGGAGTTGGGTTTCTGAATCTTTCAATAATTTCAGCTAAATTGGCCTGAACTAAAGAGGTATCTTCAATGTCAGGCAAAGAACACACCAGACTAGAATTTTTCTTGAAATTGGACAATGTTGGCCTCATAGTGTCGCGCTTTTAGAAACAACGACAAGAAAATTGCATGTAACAAAAATCACTTCCAAAGAAACAGAAAGTGAAACACAACAATTACTTTTAAGAAAAATCAATGGATGAGGACAAAGAACTCACCTTAATTTATGCAAATCTTGCTTCTTCTGCTTAAAATTTACCTCCATAAGCATGGCTTCGAATTCTCCAGGATTGACAATTATGAAATAATACCACTAGATTTTATAATAATAATGGAGAAATCTTTCAAGATCTTTTGCATTTATCCAAGTTAGATAAATCGTGTGAATTAACCATGGTAAGACATATATCTGACATTTAATTTAATACCCATTCCATCAGCACGAAACAACTACTTTTCATCATTATTACTTTTCTTTCTTACTCATGGTGACACGTAAGCATAGATTTCCTCAAAAACATGATAATTTGTAAAACTGAACACTTCACCTTTGAATTTTGAATTTAAAATAACAAGGTTCAAATTTCAACTTCAAGGATGAAAAAATGATCATCCTTCACGCATGACACAAAACAAGAAGCTTGATTGAACGACGATTTAACTACTGACTGACTTTGAACTTTGAACTTGAAGTAAGAAACTTCAAATTTCAAATTCAAGGATGAGGATGATGGGTTAGACATTAACAAAAAATTGATGACAAACAAAACAGAAAAAGGAAAGTGTGCTTAGTATATCTTTGAACTTTGAACTTGAAGTGATAAACTTCAAAGTTCAAGTTGAAGAGATCAAATGGATTATTTGAAAATGATGCTAATTGTTTAACATGTGGGTAACAATGGGCAAGATAGGTACAAGTTGAACTTATAGATAAATTTTAGGGGAAGTTTCTAAGGCTACATCCATTAGGCCACCTACAATCCTTGAGAAAACAATAATGATTGCTGGAAAATATCAAAATTGCTAAGTTGGGGAGATGCAATTATTTGGATTTTGGTGTAGGAGCACCTAGGCTAATCCCTAGTTCCAGTTTTTGATGTGTCTTCTACTAACCTTAGCCAAGTCAGTAGTGTTTACTTTTGACCTTAGAAGGTCTTTCAAGTGTGTAACTAGGTGGATTTGACTATGATTAATCCAACCTAGGTGTTTTATGCTTTGTTAATGGTTAGTGCTAGATTAAGCCTAAAAGTGGGAAATTGGGTCCAAAAGTCTTCAAGGCTTAGGAAAGGTTATAAATGTGCCTTAAAAGGCCTCTAGGATGTTTTTACATCAATTCATGTCAATTGGAGGTCATTAGGATATGTTTTAAGCAAAGATGTCAAAGTTGTCAAAATGTTGCAAGACAACATTTGCAACTTTTAAAAGTTGCATGACAACATTTAGCATTATTGAATTCTTTTCAAAGAATGGTGATGGTTTGTTGTTGTAATAGACTATAATCATGGGGAAAGAATATTTAGACATGGAAGATCCCATTTCCTAAGGCAAGTGGATGTAATGAGTGATTTGAATTTGCAAGAAGAAGCTTTGTTTATTGGTTTTTACATACAGTCGACTTCTTGTGTGTATGAGTGTTAGTAGATGGATTGAACACAGTGATCCAGTGTTGTATTAGTGTGATAGAGATAGTTTTAAGAAATTTTTTTGGGATTTAAACTTTCTTTGAGTTCATTATATTAGTCTTTTAAATTGTTTTGTGAGTAGTATAGTTGTTGGTGCTTACAGAGAAAATGTCTCCCCCATAGATTCTAATAGTGCATTTCATCATGGTATGGAAGAATATGGTAGGGGAGACTTTTTATAGTGTAGATATGAGTCTAGGAGTCTAGGAGAGAAAGAAAGTTATTTTTCAAGGCAAGCCCTAGGTGAGTCCTATGCACCCAGTTAGGTGGTTGCTAGAGATCTAATAGTTTTTGAATGCAGGGGAAAGATTGGAACAATGAAACCAAGTGTAGTTTTGTAAGCACAGAGGTCCTATAGACACCTCCTATCAAGATTAGGCATTGGCCAATCCATTTAGATACATTTCTAAAGATAATTTAGTAGATTGCACCTAAATAGCCAAATTAGCCCTATTAGCCCTGAATTCTAGGAACCTACTGTACAAAGGCCCTAGAACCCTAAGACCACCAAAATACTTAATGTATTGGAAAAGGGTATATGAATATCCAATTTTTTTGTGGGGTTATTTAGAATAATTGTGAAAGAAGTGGGAAAAACTCATTGATTAGGGATAATTGACCTATTAGGCCTAAAAGACCAAATTCACCTAAGGTATTGAGATCATTTGAAAAAGCATTGAAGTCCTATTCAAATAGGATCATATGGAGTGAAATAAGTTGTCTTAACATGGAATACACCCCCTGCAACACTTTTGATTGAAGAGGAGATGAGAATGCACTTGGAGTCGTCCAGGAAGGATCCTGTAAGGGATTGAAGAGCACTTTATTGATAGTTACCCCAAGGTTAAGCACAAAGGTTACCAACTCATAGAGTGGTATCAAAAAATTCATTGGCTAGCTAAGAAAGGGCTTGAAGGATCCTAGAAGAGAGGATAGGATCTTGTGAAGACTAGGAATAGGAAGTGTCCTTGAACTGCTTTGCAAGCGCACCATGAGTGTTTTCTATCAGATTGGTATCAGAGCCAATAAGATTTGTCTTATGGTGAATGTTTCAACCAACAGATTTAGTAGGAGAGTCTACAATGGTGACAAATGCAGAGCTTGCAAAGAATGTGGATGAGAAAGAAGAAGAGAATAGATTTCTCAGAGAGAGATTGGCACAATTGGAACACAAATTGGACCAAGTGGAAGAAAAGACTGAGGAAGTAAAAGATAAAGTTGAAGAAAAGAGTAAAGAGATAGCCTTAGATGATGAAGTCCCTAAAGTTGACCATGTTCTCATTGAAGAACCATTATTGAATGAATTAAAAGCTTTGAGTGGGAAGGCATTGGAAGGAGTTCCTATCTTTACTTGAAAGATGGAACCAGAGATAGTCCTAGATTGGATTGAAGGACTAGAAAATCACTTTGAATGTGATGGTATAACTAAAGCTTAGAAAGTGAAAGTGGCAAAGGATGGACTTAGAGGGTCTGCACTCACTTGGTGGAAATGTATCCAAGATGAGAGAGAGAAGGAAGGAAAGAGACCCATTGCTACTTGGAAGGCTATGGTAGCCAAAATCAGATAAGCATATGTACCTGAAGACTATGAAATTTGGTTGCATAAAAGGAGACAAAGTCTTAGACAAAAAGACTTGGATGTTAACTCTTACACTAAAGAGTTTAAAAGTCTATGCATGAGATCAATATTTGCATAAGAGAAAAGCATGAAGGTAGCTAGATACCTTAATGGTCTTAAATAGATTATCCAAGATGAATTAAGTTTGGTTACTCCTACAACTGTTCAAAGATTCCACCAACTTTCCATAAAGGTGGAAAAGAAATTGAGAAAGAAACAAGACTCAAGAAATACAAGAGGCAGAGGTAGAGGAAGAGATAACAGAGGTCAAAGGAGTGGATATGGTGGTATAATTTCAGAGTCCAATACTCAAGGAGAGACCAAGATAATTGAACAGCAAGAGGGAAGTTCAAGTAGAGGAAACTTCAATAGAGGAAGAGACTCTAATAAAAATTGGAGAGGAAGAGGTAGTAGTCAAGGAAGAGGTTCCTATTTTGCAACTATGAAATGCTATCACTGTAACTAGATGGGACATCCTGCTTATAGGTGTCCATAGAAAGGTTCTACTTCTCAAGGAAGTGACAAGAGAGTAAAGTTTGTGCAAGAGGAGTCTAGTGGTGGAAACAAACACCCTAAAGTACCCTTAGAATCAGAGGAAGGAAAAAATATGATGATCATAAGAACAATGATCAAAGAACCAGTGAGAGAGGAGCCAAGCCAAAGAAGAGCACTATTTATAGTGAAGTGCAAGATGATGGGTAAAGTATGTAGATTCATCATAGACTCAAGGCCTACTGAAAACATTGTGTCAGAGGAGGTAGTTAGTAAACTGAAGATGAAGAGGATTTCACATAGTAACCTATACAAGGTTACTTGGTTGAACAAAGGACAACATGTCCTTGTGAATGAACAAGCACAGGTGGAATTATCAATTGGAAGATATAAAGATAAGGTATTGTGTGTCATCCTTCCTATGGATGCATGTCATCTTTTACTTGGGATGCCATGGAAATTTGACAAACAAGCCATGCATGATGGAGCTAAGAATGCATATTCCTTCAAGAAGGATGGTGTGACTTTCAAAATCCAGTCACTATTGGAAGAAGGAGAAGTGAAAGCCTCAGGCCCTAATGTCCTATTGGTGAGTGAGAAGGAGTTCCTAGAAGCTCTAGAAGAAGGAGAGGGAGCATCATATGCTTTGGTTTTGAAGCCAAAGGAAGAAGATGTAGAAAATACAGTTAAGAAGACAAAGATTCCTAAAGAAGTACAAGAGCTACTTAAGGAGCACAAAGACATTGTCAGTGACTAACAACCAGAATGCCTACCCCCTAAGAGAGTTATTAGTCACCAAATTGACTTTTTCCTAGGAGCTACCCTTCCTAACAAAGCTTCTTATAAAATGAACCCTCAACAAAATGAGGAAATTTCCAAGAAAATCCAAGAACTCCTAAACCAAGGCCTCATTAGAAAGAGTATAAGCCCATGTGTAGTACCCACTATCATAGTACCCTAAAAGGGAGTAAATTGGAGGCTATGCACTGATTCTAGAGCCATTAAGTGAATCACCATTAGGTATAGGTTTCCTATTCCTAGAATAAAAGACCTAATGGACTGTTTAGGAGGAGAAAAGTACTTTACAAAGATTGACCTAAAGAGTGGTTATCATCAAATTAGGGTCAATGAAGGAGATGAATGAAAGACTGCCTTCAAAACCACATAAGGTTTATATGAATGGCCTGTGATGCCATTTGGGCTATCAAATGCCCCATCTACATTCATGAGGCTTATGAAGGAAGTACTCAATAACTGCGTTGGTAAGTTTGTTGTAGTGTGTTTGGATGATATCCTAATCTTTAGTAGGACTAAAGAAGAACACTTAAAACATGTGCAAATTGTGTTCAAGAGACTGCATGAAGAAAATATAATGATCAATTTGGACAAGTGTGAATTCCTAAAACAAGAGCTAGTGTATATTTGTTTTGTGTTGTCTCATGGAGACCTAAAGATGGATCCAAGCAAGGTAGAAGCCATCATCAACTGGCCTACCCCCAAAATTGCAATAGAGGTGAGAAGATTTCACGGTTTAGCTCAATATTATAGGAAGTTCATTAAGTATTTTAGTGTTATTTGTACTCCTATGCTAGACACCATAAAAGGTGGGATGAAAACTAAGTTTGTATGGAATGAGAAATCTAACCAAGGATTTGAGTTATTGAAGAAGAAGATTGCCACTCAACCCATCTTGACACTACCAAGTTTTGAGAAATTTTTTACAATTGAGTGTTATGCTAGCAATGTTGCTATTGGGGTAGTTTTGAGCCAAGAAGGGAGGCTAGTGGCTTTTCACAGTGTGAAGCTCAGTGATGCTAAGAAGAAGTATTCTTCCTATGAATTAGATATGTATGCTCTAGTCCAAGCACTAAGGAAATAGAGGCACTATCTTCTTCCAAAGGAATTTGTGGTGTATTCACACAATCAAGCACTTATCTTTCTGAATTCACAAGACAAGCTCAGTCACAAGAACATAAAATGGGTGGAGTACTTGTAGACTTACACCTTAAACATCAAGCACAAGAAAGGATTGCAGAACAAAGTGGCTAATGCACATAGTAGGATACTTCTGACAGTACAAGAAGTACAACTGGAGAGTATGGGCATTGAGAGTTTCAAGGACTTATATGCAGAAGATGAATACTTTGTAGATATATACGAGGTATCTAAGGAGTATAAGGATCATTTCCATAGTGAATATTTTGAATATACTATGCAAAGTGGTGTATTGTTTAAAGGAAGTCATTTATGTGTCCCTAGAGGATCAATTAGAGAAAATCTGATTCAATAAAAGCACAATGGTGCACTTAGTGGTCATTTTGGAGTCAATAAGACCCAAGAGTTAGTGCATAGGTTTTACTTTTGGCCTAAAATGAATTTGGATATCAAAAAGTATGTGGAATGTTGTGTAGTGTGTCAGAAAGCCAAAGGCACATCATCCAATGTAGGTCTTTATCAACCTCTACCCATTCCAAGTAGACCCTGGTAATGTTTGAGCATGGATTTTGTTGTGCGATTGTCAAAGACAAAGCAAGGATTTGACAATATTTATGTCATAGTAGACAGATTAGTAAGATGGCACATTTTGTCCCATGCAAGATAGTGCATGATGCATGTCACATTGCATAATTATTCTTTAAGGAAGTGGTGAGAATCCATGGGTTACCCTTAAGTATAGTCTTAGATAGAGACACTAAATTCATGAGTCACTTTTGGAAGACATTATGGCACAAATCGGGAACCAATCTATCTTTTGGGTCTGCATAAAATCCTCAGACAGATGGTCAAACTGAGGTGGTTAATAGAATCCTTGAGGTGTCTCACTAAGGAGTATGGTCAAGCTTGGGACCAACTCCTAGGACATGCAGAGTATGCATATAATGATACTGTAAACAGGACCACTGGAAAGAGTCCCTTTGAAATTGTTTATGGAATGCACCCTAGAGGGATAATTGAGCTCAAAGAACTGAAAGATGGAGCCAAGGGTAGTGGTTATGTTGAAGACTTTGCACACTCCATGAAAGAGGTGCATGAAACAGTGAGAAAGACTCTAACACTAGAGAACACAGAAAATATAAAGTAAAAGGTGGATGAAAGGAAGATGAAAGTCCAATTCTAGGTAGGGGATCTTGTTATGGTCCATTTGAATAAGGAAATTCTATAGAAGGGAGTGCCAAACAAGTTGTAGATGAGAAGATTGGGGCCACGTACTATTCTGACCAAATATGGCAATAATGCATACAAGGTTGAGCTCCCTGGGGATATTAGTTTTTCTCCAGTCTTCAATGTTGCAGATTTAGTCCTGTATAAAGGGCCTACTCCTGAGCCAGACTAGATCCTTACTGAGGTTATACAAGAAGTGGAAGATCTGAACTTGAACCCTACACCACCTAAGAGGGCAGAGAAGATACTTGATTCCAGGGCCTACAAGAAGACCAGAAAGAGGACATACTATGAGCATCTGATCAAATGGCATGGACAAGGAGATGAAGAGGCCACTTGGATCAAGGAGACAAAGTTCAATAAGTTGGGAATTTATTCCAACTTACTCAATCCAAGGATGGATTGAAAACTTTCATTTGGGGAGAATGGTGCAGGAGCACCTAGGCTAATCCCTAGTTCTAGTTTTTTATGTGGCTTGTACTAACCTTAGCCAAGTAATTAGTGTTTAATTTTGACCTTAGAAGGTCTTGCAAGTGTGTACCTAGGTGGATTTGACTAGGATCAATACAACCTAGGTGTTTTATGCTTTTTTAATGGTTAGTGCTAGATTAAGCCTAAAAGTGGGAAATTGGGTCCAAAAGCCTTCAAGGCTTAGGTGAGGTTAGAAATGTGCCTAAAAAGGCCTCTAGGATTTTTTTACATAAATTTGTTTTGATTGGAGGTCATTAGGATATGTTTTAAGCAAAGATTTCAAAGTTGTCAAAATGTTGCATGACAACATTTAGCATTATTGGATTCTTTTCAAAGAATGATGATGGGTTGTTTTTTTAACTACCTATAATCATGGGGAAAGCATATTTAGACATGGAGGATCCCATTTTCCAAGGCAAGTGGATGTAATGAGTGATTTGAATTTTAAAGAAGAAGCTTTGTTTACTGGTTTTTGCATACAGTCAACTTCTTGTGTGTATGAGTGTTAGTAGATCGATTGAAAAAATTGATCTAGTGTTGTATTAGTGTGGTAGAGATAATTTTAAGCACTTTTTGTTTGGATTTCAACTTTTTGTGAGTTCGTTAGAGTAGTCTTTTAAATTGTTTTGTGAGTAGTATAGTTGTTGGTGTTGACAGAGTGGATTTGAGAAAAATGGCTCCCCCATAGATTCCAACCATGAATTTCATCATGGTATGGAAGAATATGGTAGGGGAGCCTCTATATAGTGTAGATATAAGTCTAGGATTCCAGGAGAGAAAGGAAGCTATTTTTCAAGGCAAGCCCTAGGCGAGTCCTATGCACCCAGTTAGGTGTTTGCTAGAGATCTAATGGTTTTTGAATGCAGGGGAAAGATTGGAAGAATGGAACCAAGTGTGGTTTCGTAATAATAGAGACACCTACTATCAAGATTAGGCATTTTCCAATCCATTTAGATATATTTTTGAAGAGAATTAAGTAGACTGCACCTAAATAGCCAAATTAGCCCTATTAGCTCTGAATTCTAGGAACCTACTGTACAAAGGCACTAGAACCCTAAGACCACCAAAATCCTTAATGTCTTGGAAAAGGGTATCATAATATCCAAATTTTTTTGGTTTTATTTGGAATAATTGTGAAAGAAGTGGGAAAAACTCATTGATTAGGGCTAATTGACCTATTAGGCCTAATAGACCAAATTCACCTAAGGTCTTGAGATCGTTTGAAAAATAATTTAATTCCTATTAAAATGGGATCATATGAAGTAAAAGAAGTTGTCTTAACATGGAATACACCCTCTACAACACTTGTGATTGAGGAAGAGATGATAATGCACTTGGAGTCTTCCAAGAAGGAGTAAGAGATTGAAGAGCACTTTGTTGATAGTTACCCCAAGGTTAAGAACAAAGGTTACCAACTCATAGAGTGGTATTGGAGAAGTACTAGGATAGCTAAGAAAGGTCTTGAAGGATAATAGAAGAGAGGATAGGATCTTGTGAAGACTAGGAACAAGAAGTGTCATAGATAGGCTTGTGCAAGCACACCTTGAGTGTTTTTTATCAGATTTCCATCACAACAATATTTTATTTGTAGCTTAAGTTAAAATTTTGTTTTAGATATCCCCAGGATTTCTAAGCGAAGAGTGAGTTATCCTAAAGATCATTGAATTTTTGGATGCCTTTTTGAAGCAACTTGTAGCTTTGAATCTTGGAATCATAATCAGTGGAATGTTATTTTCTTAGATCAGATGAATCCAACAAATTGAAGAAGTTGTAAAACTTGATCCATGGCTAAAACATTGATCAAACCAAGACATCTTATGAGAAACTAGTTTCCAAGATTTCCAAATGTAGTTGATAGGAGCTAATCCATGGGTCTTGAAATATAGGGCTAGAAGGATTTTTTCACTCCAATGCATGGTGTTCCATGTTTTACTAGTTGTAGTTATTTGAATACAGTATCAAACCAAGAATATCCAAAGTGAATTTCCTTCCAAAGCTCTACTAGTCTATTTAGATAAAAGACAAACCCCTTGCTCGTGAGGATCAATAATGCCCAATCCACCCTTCTCCTTTGGGAGGATACAATGTTCCCAAGAGGTGGCCCAACATGCATTTTCTATTTTCCTATTTGAATGAAATAAAACTTTGTATAAGCTTTGTTAGTTGATTGTAGCAAGTTTTAGAGGGAAACCAACAAGAAATTTTTTTTTTTTTGAGCCAAGAGTATTTAATTAACCACCTATATACACCTAGCCATAGAAAAGTGATTTGTCTCTAAAATTAGTAGGACTATTTTCTTTAAACTCAAACCGAATGCACTAGCAAATTAAAAAAAATACAAGTCCTTATTTATCAGAAATTCTATTTTACCTCGACAAACTCCTTCTCCACAAAAGTGATTCCTCAAACCACTCCATGAGATCATATGCTACTTCATTACTGGAATGTTTAAAATTATTTTTTATATTGATTTAGTTTGATTTGTTACTTTGCAGTCATATTTACTCATAAATTTTATTATCATTGTAAATTATGCTTTGCCCACTTTTACTTTTTCTATTCTACTATGATATAAAAAATACTATCTACATACCCATTTAACCTGTGGATACAACTGTTAGTGCACTTAAAAGACATATCTAACTTTTAGTTTTGAATGCATAAAAATAATATGTTTTGGTCTACGACAACATTACAAACAACAACAACAACACAATTACAAATTTCAAGAAAATCTCAAACAAACAATTTCACTAAGAAGAGTGGTGGTGTTGAGAAATACCAAAAAAAGGTACTTAAGAGAAAATTAGCTACCCACCAAATCCATAAAGAGTCATGTCATGTCTCTTTAGAGCATAGATGCCATCCATAGCAATAACAACTTTGTGGGGAGCATGTCCACTATATGTAAAAACAAATTAGATTTTGATGATATCTTTTTGGTTGTTTACATTTGTCACTAAATTACTTATAGCAATGTACATTGTGGGATTTGTTATGTGCACAAAAGTCAAAAAGTGGTCATTTCAAAGTGTTTCCCAATGCCTACTTAAAGATGTCCCAATAAATGTAAACCACGACCACTTGGAAAATTGTTAATACTTTTGAATAAATGTCCCATTAGTTGTTCAAAAACTATCAATACTTATGCACAAATGTCCCAATAATTATTCAAAAATATCAATTACTGAGTACAAGTGGGAAACTATTGTACATGATATATTTACTAGTTGGCTTTTAATTATCATTTTGTTGGTCTCTTTTGAGTTAGTAATTGGGGGTCAGTGTTGCATGGAGTACGCGGCTATTGGACCGTGGGCGGTAACTGGTCATCTTCCCCTATCTTCCTTATAGAAAGATTATGGATGAGGGAAAAAAAATTTTTTTAGAGATATAAGACCCTGGGATATCTTTTGATCTTTATATCTACTTTTTTCTTATGTGACCAGTGATGTTGGCACACTCATCCTCTAGTATAACGTGAAACGCTTTTGACCTAGAGCTAAGAACAGGTGAGGTCACATACAGGGAAACTCATCCCCGATTATCAAAGTTGAGGCTCAAACTTGCAAGAACATTAGATTAGTGAAGGCACAAGCCTATGATCACAATGACCCGGTGGGGGTTTGAATTTTATTGGTCACAACAACACCATCACATAAGAAACACACTATAAGATGAACCCCTATCTTATGATAGTTAAAATTCCTATTCAATAATTTAATTCTTTCAAAGAATTTCTATTTCTAATCGTAAGTTGTTTTAGCAATTTATCTGAGTGCATGTTTAAGTTGTATGAACAATTAATTTCTCTTGGTTTAAAGAGAAGGATTGAAGTATAATTCTAGTCTCATATTTTATTTATTACACTTACAAAAAACTTGAATCTTGGTGAATGGATAATCAAGGAACATATCAATTGAGCTACTAATCTTTGGTAGTAATCAAAATTTTAGGTTTCTATTGTAGAACCTTTTTTTTAATAATTTCAATTTTATTTTAATAAAATAGATCCTTACATATTTGTATTCCTTAATTAGCATGATTGTGTTTATTTTTGAGAGAATGGTTTAATATATTCACACATCAACAAATAAATTAATTTTGTGTACAATCAATAGCCTTCCTCTGTGCTTGATGCAGGAGCATCCTAGGTCGATTAGAAATCCTACATCGCCCAAAAACATTTTCATTGTGTTTTCCCAATTTTAGTTTATTTTCAATATAATTTTATTTGGCGTCTCTCAGTTGTATTGCTTGTGATGAGAAAACATTGTAGACATGTATGTCGAATGTGGAAGCATAGACAAAGCACATGAACTGATGGACAAAATGCCTCAAAGAGGTTATGCAAAGAATGCAAAATATGCTAGCAATGTTAAAGTTGATTATGCAACCATTTTCAACATTTCCATATGCAAAAATGGAAGCTTAGGAACATGTATACTTTTATCAAAGTAATCTTCTCTTGATGGGTAGTCACAAATTCCCAATTAGATGTAAAAAGAGATCAATCCACCTTTCTTAGCATCATTCCAACTATGCCAAAATTATTTCTTTGGGGCAGGGAATAGACATGACATGTGGATATAATTTCAAATATAGCATAATTGGAACAATTCTTGTCATGAAGTGGCACCCGGGGGAAGAAAAAGAGAAACTGCTACATTAAAATAGGAAGGGGTAGTGATAGAAAAAAATCAACTCCATCTGGTGAGACACAAACAAAAAGAAGAATCGACAACAAATGTAAGCATCAATTCAAATGGAGAGGTGGAAAGAAGGTAAAACAAGGGGAAATGAAAAGGCATTGTTAATGTTATAAATAGTGCATCAACATAGCAAAAACATGAGGGGGGAATGGGAAATGACCCATGATATTGCAATTGGTAGTTGTTAGAAATAGGAAATGTCCTATTCTCCCAAGAACACCTGCATGCACATCTGTCACTAGTAGAAGCAAGAAACAAAAGACAAAAGAAGAAACTATGGCGGCTAAAAAGCTAGAGACATGATATTCATGTTGAAAGAAAAAAGCTTCTATTATCAACAAACTGAATACAAAATACAATCTCCTTTTTAATGAAATACAAAGCAGTGAGTCCTTATAAAAGGATACCAAAACCCTAAAG
>MU224239.1:839993-866709 GCA_018584345.1 Thuja plicata
TATATATATATATATATATATATATATATGCATATATAGAATAATATAATGATGTCTATTTAATTCAATGCTAAGATCATTTTATCTGATCGAAGCTATAAACATCAACAAGATGTAGTAGAAATACTTGGGAAGGTTGCAGTTGCAATAGGAGAGGTTGAAGAGGATGTTGCATTAGTTGAGGACATAATTTATTTCTCTGAGTTCTGTGAAGTAGAGATGAATAGGGATGAGTTAGTGCAATTAGATGCAATTGTAGATTGGTGTTAGAAGGTTGTGTGTTTTTGTGTGGAGGCAGTAGATGACATTGCTAGTGGGATTTGGTGGAGGAGGTCAATTAGTGGTGGGTTGAATCCTGTGAAGGAGAATGAAGGAGGAGAAGAGAAAGACTTTGGTAGAGGAGGATGACACATGGTGAGTGTACATCTGTAAGAGGAGAGAAGAGTGGTGAGAAGAGTTGCGAGCAAAGGGTGACATTCATTTTGGTGAGATGTTGGAAAAGAAGGAAAAAAAAAAAGATTTCACTTCCTTGACACAACATTAAAGTTCATTGCAGATTGTTAGCAACCAAAAAGGGCAGTCCAACTACCTAACTCCATTTTTTTGATTTCTACTCACAAATGTTTTCATACTCGATGTGTCTTATACAAAAGCATCCTAGGTCAATTGGCAATCCTGCATCGCCCAAAAATATTTTCATTGTGTTTTCCAATTTTATTTTTTTTCAATGTTTTTTGGTTTAGTGTCTCTCTTTTGTATTGATTGTGATGAGAAAATGTTGTAGACATGTATGCTAAAAGTGGAAGCATATAGAAAGCACATGAACTGATCGACAAAATGCCTGGAAGAGGCGATGCAAAGAATGCAAAATATGTAGGTAATATTAAAGTTGATTATAAAACCATTTCCAACATTTCCCTATGCAAAAATGAGAGCTTAAGAACAGGTCGTATATGTTTATCAAAGTAATCTTCTCTTGATGGGTAGACACAAATGTCCAGTTAGATGAAAAACCAAATTAATCCACCTTTTTCAACATCCTTCTAGCTATGCCAAAATGAGTAATTCAGGGAATGGAATAAACATGCCATGTGGATGAAATTTTAAATATAGCAAATTTGGAATAGATCTTGTTATGAAACGACGCCCAAGGGAAGAAAAAGAGAAATTTCTATGTTAAAATAGGAAGGGGAAACGATAGCAAAAAATCCACTCCCTATGGTGAGACACGAATAGCAAGAAGAATCAACACGAAATATGAAGCATCGGTTCAGACAGAGGTGGAAAGAAGGTGAAACAAGAGGAAATGGAAAGGCAGTATTACTGTTATAAATAGTGCATCAACATAGCAATAAAAAGAAGGTGGATAATGACCCAAGATATTGCAGATTAATCGTGTGTGTATATGCAAAGGCGAGTTTTATGTAGTTTATTGCAATTTTGTTGTGATTTGTGTATTTTTGGGAGAAAGGATTGTTCTCTCTTGCATCAAGTTATTTACTCATTTGTTTACACACATTATTGTGCATTTATCTCTTACCTTATCCAAGCACATATTCGAAGATATTCGCTCAAATTATGCATTAATTATACAAGTATTAGTGCACACAGAGGCAGTAGGAAATTTGCCCCTCACAAGACCATTTTATAGCATTTATTAATTATATTAAAACCACGTAACAGTTTTTTTTCATTTTTAATATAATTAATAAATGTTATAAAAATATCTTGTCAGGTGCAAATTTCCTGCTGCATAGCCATTTCCGTGCACATATCCCTATACTTATGTCATCCATGTTAATTTGACTTTTTCATGCCTTGAGTCACTTATATGATCATGTGGTAGGCTACACAACCATGGAATTGACCCCTAAATTTATAATTTTGAACTTAAAATTTGGTTGATTGTTGTTTATTCCTTTCTTTCCAAGGGTGAACTAAACACACATTTGCATGATTTCGTGTTATGAGTTTATATTTGAAAGGTATTTAATTACATTTTTTTGTATCTCTACATCTTTCAAGCATTGTTTACATATCATTCATATTTAAGGAAGGAATCACTTAAGTTTGGTGCTCTAAAATATATCTAGATCTATTCAATCATTATAGAAGTTTTCTTGACTCAAATATATTTTCTTCAATCTATTTTATAAGTTTTTTGGGTTGGCCTAAGCTAGCATGTCCTCTTGAAACATAACAAAAATCATCCAAAGGTATTTAAATACCACCAATTTTTTATAGTAAAAGAACTATCGGTAATTCAAAAGTATGCAAACTCCCAATTCATTTCTAGAAGTGTAAGAAAACTTCATATGCATAATGTATCCATGGTCCCCATACTTGACTCATCATAATATAGACATAATTTTCAAATCTTGAGGCAATCTACATAGTAACGCATTCCACATCTAACCACGAGACATACATAATGGAAATGCATTCCCTTTGAGCACTAAACTAGGTACTTTAATATTATTGTGTCCACTTTTTGTACTTTTACATTCAATGTGTCAATATGTATATATTCCCTAGTCTATTGCTTATTAATTAGGTCTAGGTTAATGTATGTATTTGATTGGATTAGTCTAGATTAAACTTAAGGAATTTTTATTTTCCTTTACATTTTGGTAGACCCATGAAATATTAAATGGCATAGTTTTCATCCTACAACTTCTCATTATCATTAAAGGATTTTTTCAAATCTATATTTTTCTTACTTCACATCTTATTTTTGGATATCATCTTCCTGTTTCATCGTTATAATTTATTGATACATCCTCATTTCAAGGTTTGATGTATGCTTGTATATCACATCTTGTATCCACCCTACCCACCTTTGCTTTGACATCAAGGTTTAAATGTTACACTTGTTTCATGTCTAGTATACCTCTATTTTTTAAAACTTGTCCTAATATGAGATTCATTACTCTTTGTTATGTTCTTGCTTACATTGTCTTACCATGGATATATTTTCCTAGTATATTACCAAGCTTAGTTAATTTTTATTTATGCATTCTAATGATACATCTTTGATGGCCTATAGTAGTGATGAAGCCACTTCATCCATGTATGCATTTGACATAACTTGAGAGCTCAATTCATATGGTGTTGTACCTAGAAAGCATGATAATCTGTTTTTGCATCCATGAATTCTCCTACATACATCTCTCTTGAATAATATTTCTTTGAGGTTTTTAGTGTTATAGATACATGTTTTTACCTTCACTTCCATATGATACAAAGGCACTTTCCTTCACACACAACAATATACTTGTGGATTTGGATATTTTCTATCTATAATGATTATCTTAGTGACAAAATACATGTTGATTATATTTATTCTATCATTAGTGGCATACTTATACAAAATACACTTATTGGGGGAGGATATGCACGTGATATACTCATACTTTCAATTATTATGTGTTGGAAATAATTATGAAAGGACCTAGTCTTAGTTCTACTATTATTTTAGTGGCCTTATGTTAATAATTAATGTATTTTTTCTAAATGTATTCTTTTGAAGTGGATTTGATGAAGGACTATATATAGCTCCATGGAAAAAACACACACACACATTAAAGTGACACGAGGTGTACCTTGGGAAAATCCTCAAATAAGAAAAAAAATCCAACCTCCAAAAGATCCTTTCTCGTGTTATTAAATTTTCAAATTAGGATATATAATATGTCATAATGGCATATATACATTGTTGGAAAGTGATAAATTTTGTATGTGTTACATCAATTTTTGGTTGTCATTTATGGCAACACATCTCGCATATTGATCGATTGATTTGAAGTTAAGTTTTGGTAATTCAATTATGGAATCGACTAAGTACAGAAGCAGAAATACAGAGGTATTTCAGGTAGCGAAGATTGAGATCGATGAGTTATGATGAGAGAGATTAGAGAGAGATACTATGGGGTATGTATGACCTACATCTAAGATTGATTTGATTTTGGTAACGATTACAGAGAGTTAGAGAGATTTGAAGACAGACGACAGTAGCAAAACATCGATACAGAGAAGTTGAACTGTAGCGATGATTTGGGGAGTATGACGTGGAATCCTGGAAAGCTAAGTTGGATTATGGTTGTGGATAATCTATATTTGGATTATTTAAGAGCACCGACAATGTATTTAATATTTACTTTATTAAATCTATTGAGAGCTGACTATGTAATATTTGGTTAAGAGAGCCGACTTGGTAAAGAGAAAAGATATATATATATATATATATATATATATATATGGAGATCTTTTGTAGAGAGGATTGAGAGATGTGATAGATGGATGTATTGATGGATATGTGATGTGTATAAGATGTGAATGGAAGAGCAGAGGATTGACAAAGATCATTGAAGAACTATGAATGTAACTATCTAAGCATTGAATGTGCTTGTTTTGTTCATGACTGAGAACACTTTGTAACAAAAGTATTATTGTAAGAGTTGTAAGCTCAGTTGGCCCCTAACAGGGTGTTGTATACCTCTAACAGGGTTGTATTCCTCTAACAAGGAATTGTACTATGTAATATTCAGCTCCTAACAGGGCTAGGTCTCCTAACAGTGACACTATATTGTAGTGCATGCTTGTGGGTACCATCCCCACCGAGGTTTTCCCTTGGCCATGGTTTCCTCGACAACAAATAATGGTTTTATGAGTATTGTGTTATTTTTTTATGTTCCTTTTATTTCACTATGCTTATGGTTTATGTCGAATTGGTTCAAAGTTTATTTTAAGTGTTGCAATATTGATTCACCCCCCTCTCTGTATTACCTAATCCTAACAATTGGTATCAAAGCTTTTGGCCCTTGGAGAGAAAGCTTAACAACTTAAGGGAGATCAGAATGGATTCAGATAATTTGCAGGAGAAATTTGAAGTTGCACTTGAAGATCTTGATAAATATAAAGCTGAGAATGGAGACTTGAGATTCAATTTAAGGAGAGCAGGTGGATTCGTCAAGAAATTGAAAGAACATCTTGAACTTTCCAGAAATCAGAGATAAGATCTTATGTTTTAGATAAAAGAAGATTCAGACAATGATAATACAGATCAAATAAAGAAACTTGAAAAAGAGAATGACACTCTAAAGCTTGAGAATGAAGCAATGGATAAAGAGATTCAACAAAAAAAAGATGCTAAAAAAAAGATTGAAGAAGCTTTGAAAAATGCAAATGTTTTGATGGAACAAATGAAGAATGAGGCTGACCATTACAAGAACAAGTATCTAGAATTGGAGAAATACAATTAGATCGTAAAAGGTGAACTTGTTGAGACAAAGAAACACATTGAGAAACTACACATAAGCAGTGACTTGATCGATGAACAAAGAGACAGATAGGAACATAAAGGAGATATGACTGGTATTGGCTTCAATGAAGCTGAATGTTCCAGGAATCAAGAAGAAAAACCAAATGTGAAGATTGATGCAGAAAAACCTACTCTTGAAGAACCTATAGAACATATCAGACCTTTCAGAAATAGATGCTTTGGTTGTAACAAGTTTGGACTCGTGAAAAGAGAATGCAGAGGTAATACCCCTTTTAAAACTTTTTCTGGTTATTTTTTTAACTGTAATGCATATGGGCACAAGAAATTAAAATGCAGGAAACTCAATCAATATGGATATAGGCAAGACAATAGAGGAGAACATACATTGAAACCTACATGTTATAGATGTAATAACATTGGACACATTGCAAAGTATTATAAGTTAGAAGTAAATCAGGACACAAGACCTCCTATATGTTACAAATACAACAATCCAGGATATATAGAAAAGTTTTGTAGGTATAATGGAGTGAATAGAAGAAGAGTATCACCTCCTAGGAATACACAAAAAATAACAATGATATTGGTAAAAGTGTTGTAGAACTAAAGAATGATTTTGACAGTTGTTTCAAGAGAGAAAAGGATAACAATAGTGGAAAGATATGGAAAATCAAAGGGACAAGTGAGATATTGGTTCAATGAGAGACATTAGATGTTACTAGATCTTCAGCTGATGTTAACAAAGCATAATCAACCTAATTGTCTAATCATGGCCTTAGGGGGAGCATTGGATAAAGATATCAAAATATATCCCACCCCTAATTATCTAGATTGAGCTCTAGCAAGCTTAGGTGTGATATTGGCCGACATCATGGAATGTATATCTAAGAGCGCAACATCGAATGATGCATATATTATGATCGCGAGATTTATAACTGACTAGACAAAATTGGGTAATGTGAACTTTTAATAACTTAACATTGTGTTAAGCACCTAATGGTTATCTATATCCTTACCATTTGAAGAGTAGAAACCTAAGGAAATCAGAGAGAAGAGAGTTTCAAACTATCCAGTGACTACTTGGCGTAATTGATCGAAGCATATACTCAGAATTCAGCGTGTAAAAGGTATTTACATGATTTACATCTACATAAACTATGGATGTACCTATGATATATGATGTTATGGATAGACCTAGGTATAAATTCAAGAAACATCCTTTCACATCTTGTAAAGAAGATCCTGAAGGAGCAATTTCCCAGACATTGTATGGTGTTTTGCATGTTGAAGACATTAGGGCCTATATACATTGCAAGTATGACATACTGAGTATTGATGATATTTCTACTAAAATGGAGTACATGACTGATAATGGTATAATGAGAGATGAGTTCAAACATGTAGATGAGTTAAACATTATGAAAAATCTAGAATTATACAAATTCAGCGAAGATGAATGGCTTAAGATATTGCTAAGTAGAGTTAATGATCAATTTACTTGGATAGGTAAACAACCTATGAAAATTTGTAGTCAATTGATACATGACATTACTGGACTGGACAATACTGGAATCATCCATGTAGTAGAGAAGAATGTTAAGAAGCAAGTTGAAACCCTAACACACTTGAAATGCGATAGGCGAGCTATGATAGTGAATGACATATATCTATAGGATGTGAGATTGATTACTATGATACTTGGTTACAAATTCTACTATAGTGGTAGACCTAATTCAGTATCTGCTGGAGTTATTATGATGGCCTACAAAACGGTGAAAGATAACACTAAGTATAACCTATGCAAAGTGTTGGCAAAACAGGTTTTGGAGAATGTGAAGCTGATAAAGAAAGACAAATCCAAAACCTTCAGATTTGGTTCACTACTAGTGCACATGTACATTCATATTAAGCACAAATTTCCAGGAATGAAACCTAGTGGTTGGAGAAAAGGGATACCTACTGGCATTTAGATTTATGACAGTTACTGAAGACAGAACAACAAATGGGTTGATGGAGAACTATTTGGTATGATTAAAATTCTTTAGAGGAAGATGAAAGAGAGATACATGATTTCTGAAAACTTAGTTGAAAAATATAAGGATACAATCTGTTTCATGGTTGAAACTGATTGTGTATGCTTTGAGGTAGTTGTTCCAAGGAATAAATGGTGGTATCCTATGGGATATGAAGTGAGTTCAGAAGTGTTAACTATGTAGATTAGACATGTTTTGGCATCTAAGGTAGATACATCTGAGGAAAGATGGGGTACTTATGAAGAAAAATCAGCTAAAGTGAGAGAAGAACAAACCAGAGGCTTGACGAAAAGGAAAGTGGACAACATTATTCATGAATGTGGAGTTAAGGTAGGATTGATTGAGGAAGAGTTGAAGGAAGTGAGGAAGAAGTTAGCAGAACATTCTTCTGGATTGGAAAGAACTTATACTGCAGCCCTTCCACATCCTAAAGTTGTGATGATAGCTACTGCACCTACTACTGTTATTGATGTAGCCACCCCTTCATCATCTTTGAAGACCTCACAGGCAGTAAAATTGGTTCCTAGAGTGAACACTACATCCTCCAAACATAATTCACCACCTAAAGAACTAAGGACTGAGAGAGAATATAAGAAAGATGAAAGTGATAGACAAGTATGGAAACCATACTTGAAAATGATTGAGAAAAGAGATATTGAGAAAGGAAAGATAGTTACAATAAAAAAGTACTATGACAGGTATGGGGAAACTGATAAACTTATGATTGAAGATATTGTAGTAAATCATTTACTTGTTTTCAAGAAAAAATTGTTGGATATTGAGGGCAGTGTACCTAAAGAGTTGTATGGTAGATTGGAAATAAGAAAATAGTTAGAACATATTGAAGATGAGACTATCAGAAATCAAGCAATTGATAACATGTTACCTATGATTTCTATGCAAGAGAGAAATAGACTATTCAATGAACTAAAACCTTTATTGAGGACTAAGGCAAGGTTAGTGAAAATTATGGCAAGAAAGTATGAAGATTTTATTGAAAATACTGAGAGAGAATTGTATCAAATAATTATGTCAACTATTCCTGAGAAGACTTCGCCTCCTAGAACTACAATTCCTACACCCTTGGGAATGGGAGAGAGTTCCAGAATAGATGAGGCAAGTGTTGAGAAAAGTGAAGATGAAATGCAGCCAGATTTCTATGTTTTTGGTGTTCCTGTGACACTTGACACTTCTCATGATGAGAAGGACCCATTTGAAAGAAAAATTGATGGTGTAATGGCTGAGGATGAAGAATAGAAAGAGAAAGAATAGAGTGAGGAAGAACATAAATAAATGGAGCAGAAAGATGAAGAAGCAAAAGTTGAAGTAAAAACTAAAATTGATACATCTTCTATCTTATTGTTGGAAAGTAAAGAAAAACCTATAGATGTTGATGTTGATAGCATGGATGAGGATGAGTTGGTGAGTTTAGCTTTCACCACACTCACTAAAGCAAAGGAGAGATCTGAGAAGAAAAGTGACAAGAAGACTAAGGTAATGTCTAGAGAAATTGATACTGTGAACAAATTGCTTCCAATACCTATTGTTTTCTAGAGAAGAGATTATATAGAGAACTTGAAGATGACACTTGATGAGTTTGATGGTCACTATGAGAACCTAGTGAAGATAACAGAAGAAAAGGCAGAGAAGAGCTACTTGGAGAAGAAACTGATTGAAGTTTTCCAGTCTATTTCATGGGACTTGGGCATTCTAAAATTTGTTACAACAAAAGCAAAAAGTTGTGTTGCACATGGCAGGACACTATTCAGTTATTGCATGAACCCTGTTAGACATGTTCAGAACATTGAAGACATTATTGCTAAGGACAAGGAAACCTTCAACAATATGATGGATAGTTGTGAGACCTCCTCACAATCTATGATGGAAATGGATAGAGAAGTAACAAGGATTTTGGACAAGCTGAATGTGTTGGATATAGAGAAAGGGAGAGTCATGATAAGGTTTGGTTCGCTAAAGAGTTTAATCACTCCTAAGATATCAATTCTTGAAACTCACTTATCTGACATGGAGAAGACTGCAAAATCATTGACAAACTCTATGTCCACTAAATTGAAATCAACAGAGACAACATCATATGCACTGAATGGACTAATTCATGTTAGTCAGCTATTGGTTAAGTCATGGAGTGCAGAAGTGAAGATATTGGAAGATTCTTTTCAAGATATTCTGAAAATGGTGAGCAAGAACTGGTTGTATTTACTTTTTATGCACCTTTGTCATTTTTTTCAATGGGGAAGAAGAGAGAAGAAGAAAAATGAATAGGGGAGAAGTGATAAGAAGAAGAAATGAAGAAGAGATAGTTTTTGTTTTTGTTGGAACATTTAGTCTTTTTTTTGTTAAGTGTTGCCATCAATGCCAAAGGGAGAGATTGTTGGAAAGTGATCAATTTTGTATGTGTTAAATCACTTTTTGGTTTTCATTTATGGAAAAACATCTGACATATTGATATATTTCTTTGAAGTTAAGTTTTGGTAATTCAATTCTGGAATCGACTAAGTACATAAGCAGAAATATAGAGGTATTTTGGGTATCAAAGATCAAGATCAATGAGTTATGATGAGCGATCTTAGAGGGAGATATTATTGGGTATGTATGACCTAAACCTAAGATTAATTTGATTTTGGTAATGATTACAGAGAGTTAGAGAGATTTGAAGACATGCGACAGCAGCAAAACACAGATATAAAGCAGTTGAACTGTAGCGATGATTTGGGGAGTATGACGTGGACTCCTGGAAAGCTAAGTTGGATTATGGTTGTGGATAATCTATATTTGGATTATGTAAGAGCACCGACTATGTATTGTATATTTTATTTATTAAATATATTGAGAGTCGACTATGTAATATTTGGTTAAGAGAGCCGACTTGGTAAAGAGAAAAGATATATATATGGAGATCTTTTGTAGAGAGGATTGACATATGTGATAGATGGATGTATTGATGGATATATGATGTGTATAAGATGTGAATGTTAGAGTAGAGGATTGACAGAGATCATTGAAGAAGTATAAATGGAACTACCTAAGCATTGAATATGCTTGTTTTGTTCATGACTGAGAACACTTTGTAACAGAAGTATTACTGTAAGAGTTGTAAGCTCAGTTGGCCCCTAACAAGGTGTTGTATACCTTTAACAGGGTTGTATTCCTCTAACAAGGAATTTTACTATGTAATATTCAGCTCCTAACAGGGCTAGGTCTCCTAACGGGGACACTATACTTTAGTGCATGCTTGTGGGTACCATCCCCACTGGGGTTTTCCCTTGGCCAAGGTTTCCTCGACAACAAATAATGGTGTTATGAGTACTGTGTTATTTTTTTATGTTTTTGATTTCAGTATGCTTATGGTTTATGTTGAATTGGTTCAAAGTTTATTTTAAGTGTTGTAATACTTATTCACCCCCCTCTCAGTATTACCTAATCCTAACATAAGTTACATCAAAAATTAGATAGCCTTAACCTTAAACTATCTCATGAACCATGTGCTTCTCGTGTCTACACTCAATATTACAACCTCAATTAAAATGTCTCATATCTCCCTCTAAAATATTTTTTGATGGTTGTGCATCCCATTATACATCAATCTCCAACCTCTTTAATGATGTGTTGGTCATATCAGGTGGCACAAAAGCTCAATACCCCAAAAATATGTAGTATGTTAGTGAGACTTAATTACTCAAACAAACAAAGAAAAGAATTTTTTTTGTTTGGTGTCAAATGTCCACTCACATGGACTCGACAAGTCTCTCCATGTATCCTTAATTATTGTAAATTTCAAATACTCTAGCATGAAAAGTAACTTTACAACTATGATAGTCTCATAGTCTAGTATGGGTTCAAAACCAAAATACATCAATTCTCCTCAAACATGGTTCAAAATATCCAAATGCTCCTCTTTAACATTCTACTAAATTCATAATAATTAATTGTGAAACACTGTAAAATATAGCGACATGTTATACTACTAGCTAATGATTCAAATTTGTAAATAAGTGAATGTTGGTTATACAAGAATAGTGTAATTCCCCTAAGAATGATCTTACATCTAATTCCCCAAGTAAATTGACATTATGTCCACCCAAGAAAATAAAGTTTATGGGAACCAACTATTGAAATAGGTGATATGTGGCAAAGCTTCACTACATGATGCAGGAGCATCTTGGGTCTTGGCAATCCTGTATCAACCAAAAATATGTTTGTTTGGGTTCGGTAGCTTGTTGGAGACTACTCGGTAAAGTGATCGGTAACTACTCTTGTTTGGTCAGTTAAAGGTCTATCTGTTCACCGATCAAGCTCGATTACTTATTTTGGTTGGTTCCACCGATTGGTCTCTGTTGCTCGATAGTCTGTCTCACTGAGTTGGTTTTGGATGTTGGATCTTATGGCCGACATGTGCATTTAATTTCTATAGCACAATTAATGTTGGGGTTTCTCATTGGGATTTGTGTGGACCTAAATCTGGGTCATTGTTGTTTCCTATGTTGGATCTTTAGGATCTCTTGGGGCCGACCTTTTCGGTAGCCTTTTGTATAAAAGTAGGGTTATGTTATTAGATTAGTGGGTAGTTTTTGGAGTAGTAGCTATTTACAAGTTTTGGATCGAGAGCTTGTGACCTCGCATGCATGAGAACTATTCTGTAAATACTTTGAATGTATTTGGTCATAACTGGGAAGGCCATACATCTCGTCATGTATGAAGTTTTGTGAGTTACTAATAATTATGTGCTCTCTCTCTCTCTCTCTCTCTCTCTCTGTGTGTGTGTGTGTGTGTGTGTGTGTGTGTGTGTGTGTGTGTGTGTGTTTGTTTTAAAGCTTCCTTGTATTCTGCAAGTTGGATTGGTATCAAGGAGTGCCCTTGGCCCTAGTTGTTGACCCTCCTTGCATTAGGTGGTATCAAAGTGAAGGTTAGATCTCAGGTTCCTTCTTGTAAATCTTAGTTGGTTGATTTTTTTGTGGGGTAGCAGATTGCAATTTGACTTGTAATTACATAGGGTTTCATGATGGTTTTTTGGAGAGGAAATACATATCCATGCTTAGCTTATATGCTAAGAAATATTGCTGCGAGATTAGAAGTTATTGAGATAGCCCATCACCGAGGAAGACATCTTGAGGATGTTAGTGATGATTAATTTGAGGAATTGCATGAAGAAGTCACACCTGCACCTTTGATGGATCAGGAAGAAGAAAGATTCCTATGAGCTTTAACAAGTTTGAAGCCCACACCTCAGTTTAATCCTCCTGCGTATAGTGGAAAATTGGATTCAGATGAATTGATAGACTAGATAACCGAAATGGAGAAATAATGAGTATTAGAATATAACCAAGGAGAAAAAGGTGAAGATTGTAAGTACAAAGTTGAAAGGTCATGCATCCTTGTGGTGGGAGCATCTGCAATTGGATCGAAAGAAGAAGGGTAAAAACAAGATCAAGGTATGGAAAATGATAAATAAGTTGAAAGGAAAGTTTCTACCTTGTGATTACCAGATTAAACTAGTAAGGAGAATGCAAAGTTTGAAGCAAAAAGATAGCTCTGTGAAAGATTACACCGAGGAATTTTACATATTAGATATCAGATCTGGACATGTTGAAGATGAAGTGGAAAAAATAGAAAGATACCTGAATGGATTAAGGAGTTCTATACAAGCTGAGATCAGCTTGGTAAAGATGGAGAGTATTGAAGAAGCTTATCAGTTTACCCTAAAAGCTGAGGATAAATTGAACAAAATACATGAACAAAGACAAAGAGGAAGAGGTGGTAGATTCCCTAGAGGAAGAGGTAGAACTTATGGTGAAAATAGTAGATCTGATCAAGACAAGACAAATCAAGACACACATCAAGACAAAGACAAGACTGAGTGGAAAGGTGGAAGTTCATTCTAAGGATGCGAAAACTACTCCTGAGGTGGATTTAGTAGAAGAGGGTTCCAAGGAAATTGTTACAACTATGGAGAAGAGGGACATAGATCATTTGAGTGTACACATGCAAGCAAGAAATTCAGTAGTAGAAGAAATTTATTGGTGCAAGAAGAGTTACCGAATGAACCTGAGAAGGAAGGAAACCTAATGGTCAGAAGGATATTATGGAGTGAGAAAAATAAGAAAGATCTAGTAAGAAAGAGTTTGTTCAAGACTAGATGTAGAGTTGTAGACAAAGTTTGGAAAGTAATTGTTGATAGTGGAAGCTCAGAGAATCTGAAATTTGAGGAAATGGTCACCAAGTTGCAGTTAGAAATAATGAAGCACTCGAAGCCTTATGAGATTTCATGGATCAAGGATGAGCATACACTTATGGTGAGTGAATAATGTTTTATGAATATAAAAATTGGAAAGTATTAGGGTAAGGTATTATGTGATATTATGCCTATGGATTGTTGTCATATTTTGTTGGGTAGACCTTGGCCATATGATAGATATGTTATACATGATGGAAGATCAAATAAGTATACTATTTGGATTTATGGAAAGAAGAAAATCTTATTTCCTTTAGTTGAAGAATATTTTGGTGGGATATGCAAATCTATGAAATTTTTTTGATGGAAGGTAGACAGTTTGTTAAGGATCTGAGGATAAATTATTTATGTTATGCTTTGATTCCTAACAAACCGAGTGAGAAAATAGAAGATAAAACTCCTGAGGAAGTTGAAAAGTTTCTTACTGAGTACAAGAAAATAATTTCAGATAATGTACCTGAGGGTTTACCAGCCATGAGAGATATTAGTCATTGTATAGATCTAATTCCTAGAGAAATTTTTCCAAATAAGGCACCACGTCGATTGACACCAACCGAGAATGAGGAGCTCAATCGACAATTTAATGAGTTGTTGTAGAGAGGTTTGATCAGAGAAAGTTTGATTCCATGTGTAGTACCATCTATGTTAGCACCTAATAAGAATGGAGAATGGAAAATGTGTATTGATTCAAGAGCTATTAACAATATCACAATTAAGTATTGGTTCCCTATACCAAGGATGGATGATATAATGGATTGTTTGAGTGGAGAAAAATATTTTAGTAAGATTGATTTGAAGAGTGGATATCATCATATCATAATCAGAGAAGGTGATGAATTGAATACTGCTTTCAAGAAAAAATATGGTTTGTATGAGTGGTTGGTTATGCCTTTTGGTTTAACTAATGCACCGAGTACTTTTATGAGGTTAATGAATGAGGTTTTGAAGAAATTTTTGGGTAAATTTGTGATTGTATATTTAAATGATATCCTGATATTCAGTAAGACCAGAGAAGAGAATTTAATGCATATAAGACAAGTGTTACAGAGATTGAAAGAGGAAAAGTTGTTGATTAATTTAAAAAAGTGTTCCTTCATGAAAGAAGTACTTGTGTATTTAGGCTTTGTGATTTCAACTGATGGTTTGAAGATGGATCCTAAGAAGGTTGAAGATATACTTGATTTTCCTACAACTAAGAATATAAATGAGGTAAGATCATGATGCAGTCAAGCTCAGAGGATCCAATAAAGGATTGTCCAAACTTGCAGCCAATAAAAAGAACAACACAACGGAAACATAAAAATATAGGATATGGCAACTCATATCAATTTATTCATTTTCAGATTCAATTACACTCAACATGTCAAGTTGTAAGGCCTTCCCAGTTTTGGCCAAATACAATTGTAAACACAATAAGGTTTACCACCAAGATCTTCTATAAGTTTCAAATTGCCTCCTTAACTAGCCCAGATTTGTGACACACCACACAACAATCTGTTAGGAACACAAAGATAGAATCTAAAGTTGTGCTCACAAGCCAACAAGCAATCTTCTTGTTTCCTAAGCCAACATACTACTAGCCCTCCAAGGTATCTTCCACCAAATTCTGATCTGCATACCTTACATCAGATCTTCTCACCCATCTCATCTACTCCTAACACTCTACCCAACCCTCTTTATTTATAAAAATTTCCACAAGTCGGCACCAAGAACACAACACCCAATGTTTTATCCACCAAATTTAGGTCAACACAATCTCCAAAGAGAGATCCAACATAAATTTTGTGACCCAAATTAAATGCATAAGTTGGCCAACAAGTCATCCAATAGATCCAAACAATCAAACCCATTCAGTGAAATAGACCACTAAGAAATAGACACCCACTTGATGAAACTACTGAGCAACAACAATAGACACCAAGTCCCATCGGTGACATCGAGCCACTACAAGCAACCGAGTTCCATCGGTGAAGTAGGCACCACAAGTAACCAAGGCCATTAGTGAGCCAACACCTCCAACCAAGCACCTGCCATAGCTACCAAGTAGCTTAACACTATGACCGATGAATCAACCACCAAACCAACAACAGTGATTGAGCAGCCTTCAAACGATTACTCCAACCGAGAAATCCATCCTTCAACTGAGCTCCAAAGCAACCGAAAATATGAAAGCCATAGAGTTTCCATGAACCTCAAATGCCCATGCATCAGACACCCCGGATAATAAAAGAAGTGCATCCCACACTTAGACTCCATAAGAAAATCAAGAATCCACCACCTCATCTTAACCATCGGTCTCCACATCCTCAAAATTAAGAACAACAACTTCCATACTAGCACATCCAACTGAACCAAGTCAGTCTACAACTCTCCAACATCAACATCATCAAATAATTCAAGCTTATCAACAAGAAGCATATCAAGATGTCCACCATCTTCACCAGTCTCATCCACAACCTCATACCAATCAACAAAACAATCAACATCAATGTCTTTACCACCATCCTCAACAATCATCATCCATAAAAAGATGCTCTGCAATTTCCATATCATATCCATCTATCTGAGTATGAAAACCAACAACCTCTGCAACAACAACATCAACTTGATCCTTCCTCCTCCAAACAAGTCTTTGCACCAGTCAAACAAGCCTCGGTCTGATTAGAACATGCCAACATACATTATACACACTCAGTTCTGCCAACCGATCAGTTAACTCCTCAAGCCTTCTATCACGTTTGCACATGATCTTCTCCTCTAACATGTGAAACTTCTCCCTAAGCAAAGCTATCAGATCCTCTGTCTAAATTTCAACAACAACAATAGATCTAGGGTTACCAAGCTCAACAAAAGAAACCCTAATATCTTCCAAGACCTCAACCTTCAACTTCTTCATCTCACCACATATCTCAAGTAGCAGATCCTCAACAATCTAATCAACCATCCTAGGGTCCAATCTTCTCGGAGGCATCTTCCAAGATCTTCAAATACCCTTTGCAACAAATCCAATTTCGACCACCTTGTGACAACCTCCAATTTTTTGTAAGTATGATCTACCATCAGCCACCTCACGAACAACTAGGCCACTATGCACAAGTTCAGGAATATAGATCTGCAACTAATCTCCTAGACGAAATGAACTAGCTCTGAAACCACTTGATTTAGTCAATCTTGGAGGATCCAATTGTATTGTCTTAAAATGGAATCACTTCCATGTTAAGAATGTTTATCCCTCCTTAGGGGGTGTTTTTGACCACCATCATATTGTCCCCATATTTCTGCACCCTCTCCTACTTCTGTGCCTATTTAGGACCCTGATTGGGCCTCTTTGAACACTATCTATCCCATTTGTCACATTTTCCAGGGGTTCTGACTGCCTGGGTCAATTTTGACCTCGACCTTGACCTAGGTCAATGTCGACCTCAATTTTGACCCAAGTCCACCTCAATTTTGACCTAGGTCCCCCTTTCCAGTTTGAAAGTTTGTTGGCTGTTAGGGGTCATTAAAAGTTTATTTCTCGCTGTCGGGCCGACTGTTTTGGGTTCTGAAGTGATGACTCTTAAATTATATTTAATATAGGTCCTCTTATAGGGGTATAGGTCTAATTGGAGTTTAATTCTCCTATGTAGGCCTCTCTAGAATATTGTGCCCTAGATTCATATATAAGGAAGTTTTCTCCTCTCATTTTCTCTAACCAAGCATAAGCACTAATGATCAACCAAGTGAAAGATAAGTGAAATCCAAGCAGGGAATTTATCTACATGTTCTCAAGCTTTCAAAGTTAAATCAAGGTTTTCAAGTCTTCCTCTCAAGCATTCAAGCCTTTGAAGGGATTTGGTTCAAGCATTCAAGATTCATCATTCAAACCCTAGATCTATCCATCATGGTGGTGTGATCTTCCTTCAAGATCCTTTGTGCATCCTCAAGATTCATTCATTCTTTTTTCAAGGTGGATTCCAAGCATACAATCATGCAGGTTTATGGTTTCTAATATTGAGTCCAAGCTTTCATATTTACATACTTGTTTATATTCGAAATACAATTGCATATCTATTGTCATAGCTTCATTATTAGATATACTTCTACTAATTGCTAGCATTCTCTATTTAAATTATAGATTTTAAGGTTAATTCCTAAATTGGGGTTTGACTAAGGAAACCACCCCCCGCAACAAACAAACCATTTTTCTTGTAGGGACAGGTTCAGAACAGCAAATTGGAGTGCAAATTCAGATACCCTTTTCAAAAAACTATCAGGATCCGGAAATAGATTTTATGTCAAAGATTTCGGGTCAGAATCGACATTCTGTTCTGGGTCAGAATCAAAGATTTTGGGTTAGAATCAAAAATTATGGGTCAATGGTGACATTCATTTCTTGGTCAAAATTGATATTTTGTTCTAGGTCAGAATCAGAGATTCTGGGTCAGAAACAAAAATTTTGGGTCAAAGGTGACATTCATTTTTGGGTCAAAATTGGAACTAAGCCAGATCAGAAAAAGATTTCTAGGTTTTGTTCGTCTCTATGTTTCTGTTCTAGATCTGGTTGCAGATTTTCCAGAAAATCAGTGTAGGCACCCGAAAAAAACATTCTTCAAATCTGTAGCATTTTGAGGTTAGTACTTTTCTTCAATTCATTTCAATTAAAGTTTTTAATCTTCCTAAATCTATCACACATTCTCTTCTATCAAATGGAATCTAAGGTCCTTCTCTTTATTCTCATTTCCAATCAATTGATTCATTTATGCATTGATCCTTCTTTTGGGTTTAATCAATTTGGATCCTTCCTTTGTGTATTTGAGGTTAGATGGAACATCTTATCTTCCTTACACATAACAATCATCACATTCAATATACACTACACAACCCCCACATTCCAATTTTTACCCTTTACATTTTGGTGAACCCGCAATAGACAACTCTTTCTTTTTTGTGTTAGATGCTTTGCCTCTTTTCCTTAGAGACTAGCTTTTGCATACATACTAAATTAGTTTTCTTTTATGCTCTTGCATTTTAAAATACAAAAAATCTACATACTCATAAAAATATAAAAAACATTTCTTGCATTTCATTCACTATGAGAATCTTTAATATGCTTTGGTGTATGGTTATTTTCCTCATTATTATTATTTTAGCATCTCTTTATAGTACTTATGATGTTTATGAAAGTATCATCCATTTCATCATGTTTGTTACTCTTCATGTTTCAATTGCTCATGCTATTATGAGATTAACTAATACTAGTCTTCCCACTTTCAAAACTTCCATTAAATATTTGTGTAGTGGACTTATTGCTCTTTTGGATTATGTGAAGAATTGGGTAGATGATACCCCATTTACTAATCTTCCTAATCCTAATCCTATCATTCCTAATCTAGTTCCTAATCCTCCAAATCCTCATCCTATCCTTCCTAATCCAATTCCTAATATTCCTATTCCTATTTCTCCATCTTCTATCCCTAGTTCTTCCCACACTTATGATGGGGCTCAAACTAGAGTTCATGATGCAGATGTGCAAGAATTCTTTCATTTACCTTCCCCTTCTTATCTGATCCATGATGATATTAAAGGGAAGAACAAAGAAACTTCTTCTAAAACTATCATTCCGCCTTACACAACATTTTCTCATGACCACCATAAACAATCACTTCATGTAGAAGCTTTGCAAGATATGTATACTACCGGATACACTGTGGTGGATAAACAAGGCTATAAGGGTTTAGGGCTCAGTGTTAATGAACATGGCATTAAATACCGGATTCATTTATCCCTTAAAAAAGATATGCATGGTATAGGTTTCCCTCCTTCTCAAATCAAGGTGGTTGATCTTAACTATCACCCTCGTCTTCATGTTCTTCTTCCAACACCTTCCTTAGATCACCCTGATACTCCTCAAGATGTGGCTAAGAAAGTGTATGTCCAGTTAATGAATTCTATGAAATAAATCTTTAAACCTATGCCAAAAACTGCTCTCTCTAAATACAAATATCCTTTCCACTACAGTAATACACGTTTACTTTCTGATTGTGTGCATTTCAAGCTATATGTTAGAGAAAGAGCTTCTTTAGGAATTATATCTCATTCTCGTTCAGTATTACAATTTCTTCATAATTTTGATATAGGGCATTCCCCTCATTCTTCTATAAATTAGATCATTTTTTCTCCTCTTGTCTCTTAACTAGGGGGAAGTGGTATTTCCTTCCAATCTTCTAGGATCCATTATGCTCTTAGAATGTATTTTTTTTTGAGCTTAACTGGTTATTCTTTCTATATTCTATCCCTAAAATTTTGTATTACATGTTACCTTCGCTCATAATCATTCATGATATCTTTTCTTGGACAATTGTTTTGTAAATATATATCTTTGTTACAACATCTCTTGATATAAATTGGTATATCCCTTTCTTTCATTCCTGGGGGGCAAGGTTTTTCCTTCTTTCTCTATCTAAGGATCTACTTTCCTTAGCTTAGTGGCATTTTTCTATTCTACAACATTATTTCCTTATAAAGATTTATGTTTTGGGCTATGGATACCCTCTTATACGAGAGGTGATTGTCCTAGGTCATCACCTCTTCTTTATTTTGCAAATTATTTTCTTTACAAACTCTTGCTCTTTCTTTGGGTTAGAGTTGGCTTCCTTCATTCCAAGATTCCTCTTCCTCTTGATCGCAGGGGGCTTAATGATCGAATCTTTGATCCCTCTTTGCTTTTCTTTGGAAGATGACATTTTATCCTAAGCACTCCTCTATGGTGGGGGTCTCATTGATAAGATCTCTTCCCCTTTGAGGATCATTTTTCCATATGTGACATATCCATTTCATGATTATCTATGCTCTTAGAGGTACGGGTCAATACTCTTTGCTAAGGATATAGTATATATTGTTGTTAAGCTGGATATCTCATTACCTTGTGAAGTAGGTATCCTCTTTCTCTTCCTTATCCTTCCTAGTACGTAGTCATGATAAGGAGGGGGGCATATATAGGGTCTCCCTTATACTATAGTTTACATTTTACAACATGATAAATCCTTGGAAGGTAACACACATAAGTTGCTAAATCCTGAAGAGACACATTTTTATTTTTGCTAAACCCTCAGAAGGTAATGCACATAAGTTGCTAAATCCTGAAGAGATGCGCATTTTCCAATATGCTAAATCCTTGGAAGGTAACACACATAAGTTTCTAAATCTTGAAAAGACACACATTTAATATTCTATAGTGATACAAGAATTTGGCTCTATGGGTATTCCAAAAGCCGTCAGAAGATGCATTACAATTACAAAGCACAGTTCATGGGTGAACCTGTTGGGCTCTCCCTCCTTGGTAATTCATGGTAAGGTGGGCATCTTACTAGGTGAGGTAATCACTTTCTCTTTTCTCTCTTTCACTTTCATGCTAGTATGATTAGATCATGAAGCTATGTTATTTATAGTGTTGCTCTTGTCTTACTTATGTAGTCATGTATGCTTTCTATGATTAATTTCTCTTTACTTTCATATCTTTGTGTGTGTGTTGAGTTATAATCCTTGGTTTGGGGGCTCATGTCCTTGACTAAGTGATGTTCTACCTCGTTGTGATCCACTGGATTCTTTCTTCTAACTTTACCACGAGCATGTTTTATTTCCATACTCCCGCCAAAGTGGGGGCTTAATGTATCATTTTAAAATGGAAGCACTTCCATGTTAAGAACATTTATCCCTCCTTAGGGGTTGTTTTTTACCATAATCATATTGTCCCCTCATTTCTTCACCCTCTCCTACTATTGGGCCTCTCTGGACACTATCTATCCCATTTGGCACGTTTTCCAGGAGTTTTGACTCCTTGGGTCAAGGTCGACCTCGATTTTGACCCAGGTCCCCCTTTCTAGTTTGAAAGTTTGTCAGTTTTTGGGGGTCATTAAAATTTCATTTCCTGCTTCTGGGTCAGCTATTTTGGGTTACAAAGTGACGAATCTTAAATTATATTTAATATAGGTCCTCTTCTAGGGGTATAGGTCTAATTAGAATTTAATTCTCCTATGTAGGCCTCTCTATAAGATTGTGCCCTAGATTCATATATAAGGAAGCTTTCTCCTCTCATTTCTTTAACCAAGCATAAGCACTAATGATCAACCAAGTGAAAGATAAGTGAAATCCAAGCACGAAATTTATCTACATGTTCTCAAGCTTTCAAAGTTCAATCAAGGTTTTCAAGTCTTCCTCTCAAGCATTCAATTTCTCCATTAAAGATCAAGGATTCAAGAATTCAAGCCTGTGAAGGGATTTGGTTCAAGCATTCAAGATTCATCATTCAAACCCTAGATCTATCGATCATGGTGGTGTGATCTTCCTTCAAGATCCTTTGTGTATCCTCAAGATTCATTAATTCTTCTTTCAAGGTGGGTTCCAAGCATAAAATCATGGAGGTTTATGTTTTCTAATATTGAGTCCAAGCTTTCATACTTACATACTTGTTTACATTTGAAATACAATTGCATATCTATTGTCATAGCTTCATTACTAGATCTACTTATACTACTTGCTAGCATTCTCTATTTTAATTATTTATTTCAAGGTTAATTCCTAAATCAGGGTTTGACTAAGGAAAACCCATCCCTGCCAACAAACAAACAAACCATTTTTCTTGTAGGGACAGGTTCGGAACAACAAATTGGAGTGCATATTCAGATACCCTTTACAGGAAACTATCGGGATCCGAAAACAAATTTCTATCATAGATTTTGGACCAGGATCGACATTCTGTTCTGGGTCAGAATCAGAGATTCAGGGTTAGAATCAAAAATTGTGGGTCAAAGGTGACATTCATTTCTGGTTCAGAATCGACATTTTGTTTTGGGTTAGAATCGAAGATTCTAGGTCAGAATCAGAAATTTTGGGTCAAAGGTGACATTCATTTTTGGTTTAAAATCAGAACTGAGCTAGATCAGAAAAAGATTTCTAGGTTTTGTTCGTCTCTATGTTTTTGTTCTAGATCCGGTTGCAGATTTTCTAGAAATTCAGTGTAGACACCCAAAAACAACATTCTTTAGATCTGTAGGATTTTGAGGTTAGTACTTTTATTCAATTCATTTCAATTAAAGTTTTTAATCTTCCTAAATCTATCACACATTCTCTTTTATAAAACATAATCTAAGGTCTTCCTCTTTATTCTCATTTCCAATCGATTGATTCATTTATGCACTGATCCTTCATTTGGGGTTAATCAATTTGGATCCTTCCTTTGTGTATTTGAGATTAGAGGGAACATCTTATCTTCCTTACACATAACAATCATCACATTCAATATACACTACACAACCCCCACATTCCCATTTTAACCCTTTACACCAATAAAGGGTTGTCCAAACTTGCAGCCAACATCAAGAACAACAAAACAGAAACATAACAACACAAGATATGGCAACTCATATCAATTTATTCATTTTCAGATTCAATTACACTCAACATGTTGGGTCGTAAGGCCTTCCTGGTTTTGGCCAAATATAAATGTAAACACAATAAGATCTACCACCGAGATCTTCTGCACGTTTTAGATCACATCCTTAACTAGCCCATATTTGTGACACACCACACAAAAATATGGTAGGAACACCAAGATAGAATCTAGACTTGTGCTCGAAAGCCAACAAGCAATCTTCTTATTTCCTAAGCCAACATACTACTATCCCTCCAAGGTATCTTCCACCAATTTCAGATCCGCAGACCTTATATTAGATCTTCTCACCCATCTCATCTACTCCTAACACTCTACCCAACCCTCTTTATTTATACAACTTTCCACAAGTCATCATTACAAAATAAATAAATCACAAACACAAGTCAGCACCAATAAGACAACACCCAATGTGTTATCCACCAAATTTAGGTCCACACAATCTCCAAAGAGAGATCCAACATAAATGGCATGACCCAAATAAAATGCATAAGTCGTCCATCAAGTCGGCCAATAGATCCAAGAAATCAAACCCATTCAGTGAAACAAACCACCGAGCAATAAACACCCTCTCGGTGAAACTACTGAGCAACAAAAATAGACACCGAGACCTATCGGTGACACTGAGCCACTGCCAAAAACTGAGTATCATCGGTGAAGAAGAACCACCACAAGTAATTGAGGCCATCAGTGAGCCAACACCTCTAACCGAGCACCCACCACAGTTACCAAGCAGCTTAACACCAAGACCAAGCAACCACCAATCGAACCAACGACAGTGACTGAGAAACCTTCAACCAAGTACTCCAAATGAGAACTCCAGCCTTCAACCGAGCTCCAAAGCAACCCAAAATATGAAAGCCATAGATTTTCCAAGAACCTCATATGCCTGGCCTGCATCAAACACCCGGGGTAATAAAAGAAGGGTGTCCCACACCTAGACTCTAGAAGCAAATCAAGAATCCATTGTAATGCATAAAAATGTAATACAAGAACAAGCATAAAGAACTAAGCTTATCCTAACATGATCTATGCAAACCTCAAAATATGGAAGTAGACATGCATATATGATGAATAAAATGAAGAAAACAAGACTTAATCTATTCAACACAAATGCAAACCTCCAAGTAGATTAAGAGAGATTATTTGTTGTAGGTGGTTGGAATGTGGTTTCTCACAAATCTAGCAGCATGATAATGTGATGAAAAAGGCTTGTTGAAGGAGAGGAGAGGGCTCTGCTTTTATAGATTTTTGAGAAAAATGGACAGTTGAGATTCAAAGTTTGATGGAGGGCTAAGATTCTTCAGGATCAATGATGTGGTCATGAGGTGGAGGCCAAGTGGAAGCCAAGTGGATTAGGGTTTTGACCATTCAAAGGGGGAAAGATGCTCACACATGTGTGAGAAACCTTTGAAAGTGATGGGTCAATGACTAAGGTGTAAGAAGGTGAAAGAGGGTGTAAGAGGGTGAGAAGACCAAAGTTGCTCACACATGTGTGAGAAACTTGAGAAAGTGATGGCTCAAGGTTGAGTTCACATGTGAAGGGGGAAAATGTGTAAGTGTGTGTAAGATGTGTAAGGTTTTGTAAGAAATGTGTAAGTGGTGTGTAAGAGTAACATGTGACTTGGGTTGTGTAAGAGTCACATGTGACTTTGGTTTGCTAATCCTTTGATTTGGATTGTGGAAATGATTAGGGAGTGATTAGGTGGAAGATTAGGATTAATTAGTGGCAAGTGGGGTAGAAGATGGGTTAGGTTAGGGAAGTGAGGTTAGATGAGGGTTAAAGTTAGGAGCCATGTGCTCAAATAGAATTAAATGCAATATTTAATTCAAAGTGGGAGAAAAGGGGATAAGCTAGGTTAGTTTAATTAATTTAAGAATTAATTAAACTTTAGGGAAATAGAATAGGATAAGACTAAATAAATGTAAATTTATTTAATCAAGGATAGGGATAAAGAAGATTCTTAATTAAATAAATGTAAATTTATTTAATTAAAGGTAAGATAGGGATTATTAAATAAATAATAAATATCTATTTATTTAGGTTGGGATAAGGGTAATGGACATATTTTAGTGTCTACATTTTTCCCCTCTTTAGTGTAGCATCGTGAAATAATGTTGGATCAAATAAGATTAAAACATAGTGGATAAAAGGGATAAGACTAGTACCATGATGCCCCAGTCACTAGAGGATGAGGAAGGAGTGGTATGCCCCCTCGAGAGGACATGTGGGTTCAGAGAACACAAGTGTGCTCTTGAAATGGATAGGAATGATAGAAGGAAAGGGGAAAGGAGAGGGATGATTAAGGAAGAATAGATAAAGTAATGTTGAAATGGCGTGAGCAACCTAAGTTTGATATTGTACTTGACACTACACAGCAAGGTATGAGGAACCAAGATGACAATGTTTCAAGTACGTGATAAAAAAGGTCAAATACAAATGTATGTCTTATGGCACCATGATATGGAAGACCATGATGCCTTGGGACAATATGATGAAAAGACCATAATAAATGCAAAAAATACTAACACATACAAGAAACAAGCAATCATGCACATAAACCAAAAGCAAACCACAATTTTTCCCCTAGTCAAGCTGAAAATCGATTGATTGATTGATTGATGATAATTGATTAAAGATGGAAAAGTTAATGATAAGAACAATTCACATCTAAAATATTGGGAAGGAAACATCCCATGATGATGATTTGAAAAAGTGGGCAATGGATTATCGGCTAATTTGGATCAATATGATGATATGATTAAGGATTCATGTGTTAGATGACAAGATTGAATTAATTGGATTAGTATTGATTGCACTAGATTGGATTGCTTTGGGATTTGTGGAGGAATATATTGGAGGGAGGATAAATGATTTGATAAGAGGATTGGAAGATAAGAGGAATTAGGTAGAAGAGGAAGGTATTATATTAGAAGAGGAATGAATGGGATAGAATTGAATTGGAAGAAGATAAATGAATTGGAATATAAGATAAATAGAATGTAATAAGAATAGATTGGATTAGAAGATAGAATGGGAGAGGAATGGATTGGATTAGAAAATAGATAGAATGGAAGAGGAGTGAATTGGATTAGAAGATAGATAGAATGGAAGAGGAAGATAAGATGATTGGAAGTTGGAATGAAGAATAAATAGATGGGAGGAGAGGAAGATAAGAGGAATTGGAGAATATGATAGAATTGGATGATAAGATAGATAGAATGGAAGAGAAATGGATTGGATTAGAAGATATATAGAATGGATGAGGAAGATAAGACATTAATGGATGAGTTTGAATTTGATAGAATGGGATTCAGACCAATGACAAGGGAGAACCAAGGAATGGTGGAGATGGAGAGATAGATTGGATGGGAGATAAATGAAGGGTATGGATGGATATGTAATATTGAATGGATGAATAGGGAATGTGGGATTGAAGGATGGAGATTCAAGAACTAGGTGGTAAAGGAGTGAAATGCCCCACACTAGCAGTAGGAATATGAAGGATGGGAAGATTGGGGATAAAGGATGCACGAAAGAGAAGGATGGTGAGTAAGGGATGTGAGTGGAAGAATAAAGAATGAGGAATGAGTGGATTAGGATCCAAGGAATATGTTTCAAAGGATTCCCCCATACTAGAGGTGGGAAGATGAAGGATGGAGAGATGGTGGATAAAGGATAAATGAGATGGATAGATAGTTGTGAAAAGGATATGCATGGA
>MU224239.1:880717-915774 GCA_018584345.1 Thuja plicata
TTTGAAAGTGATGGGTCAATGACAAGGTGTAAGAAGGTGTAAGAGGGTGAGAAGACCAAAGTTGCTCACACATGTGTGAGCAACTTGAGAAAGTGATGGCTCAAGGTTGAGTTCACATGTGAAGGGGAAAAATGTGTAAGTGTGTGTAAGATGTGTAAGAAATGTGTAAGTGGTGTGTAAGAGTCACATGTGACTTGGGTTTGATAATCCTTTGATTAGGATTGTGCAAATGATTAGGGAGTGATTAGGTGGAAGATTAGGATTAATTAGTGGCAAGTAGGGTAGAAGATGGGTTAGGTTAGGGAAGTGAGGTTAGGTTAGGGTTAAAGTTAGGAGCCATGTGCTCAAATAGAATTAAATGCAATATTTAATTCCAAGTGGGAGAAAAAGGGATAATCTAGGTTAGTTTAATTAATTTAAGAATTAATTAAACTTTAGGGAAATAGAATAGGATAAGACTAAATAAATGTAAATTTATTTAATCAGGGATAGGGATAAAGAAGATTCTTAATTAAATAAATGTAAATTTATTTAATTAAAGGTAAGATAGGGATTATTAAATAAATAATAAATATCTATTTAATTAGGTTGCAATAAGGGTAATGGACAAATTTTAGTGTCTACATCCACCACCTCATCTTAATCATCAATCTCCACATCCTCAAAATTAAGAACAACAACATCTGCACCAGCACAATCAACCAAACCAAGTCACTTTGCAACTCTCCAACATCACCATCATCAAAGCATTCGAGCTTATCAACAAGCAACATATCAAGATGTCCACAATCTTCAGCAGTCTCATCCACAGCCTCGTCCCGATCAACAAAACAATCAACATTAATCCCCTTACTGCCGTCCTCAACAATCTCATCATCCACAACAAGATGCTCTACAATTTCCATATTAGATCCATCTATTTGAGTATGAAAACCAACCACCATTGCAACAACAACAACATCAACTTGCTCCTTCCTCCTCCAAACAAGTCTTTACACCAGCCAAACAAGCCTCGGTTTGATTGGAACACACCAGCAAACATTACACACACTCTGTTCTGCCAACCGATCAGTTAACTCCTCAAGCCTTATGTCAAGTTTTCACATGATCTTCTACTCTAACATGTGAAAGTTCTCGCTCAGCAAAGCTATCAAATCCTTTGTCCAAATTTCAACAACAAAAATAGATCTAGGGTTATTGAGCTCAAAAAAAGCATCCCTAATCTCTTCCAAGACCTCGGCCTTCAACTTCTTCATCTCACCACAAATCTCAACTAGTAGATCCTCAAAAATCCAATCAACCATCCCAGGGTCCAATCTTCTCGGAGGCATCTTCTAAGATCTTTGAAAACCCTTTGCAACAAATCCAATTCTGACCACCTTGTGACAACCTCCAAGTTGCTGTAAGTGCGATCTACCATCAGCCACCTCACAAACAACTAGGCCACAGTGCACAAGTTTAAGAATATAGATCTGCAACCAATCTCCCAGAAGAAATGAACCAGCTCTGATACCTCTTGATGTAGTCAAGCTCAGAGGATCCAATAAAGGATTGTCCAAACTTGCAGCCAACAAAAAGAATAACACATCAAAAACATAACAACACAAGATATGGCATATCATATCAATTTATTCATTTTTAGATTCAATTACAATCAACATGTCAGGCTATAAGGCCTTCCTAGTTTCGGGCAAATACAAATGTAAACACAATAAGATCTACCACCGAGATCTTCTACAAGTTTCAGATCACCTCCTTAACTAGCCCAGATCTGTGATACACCACACACCGATTTGGCAGGAACACCAAGACAAAATATAAACATGTGCACGCAAGCCAACAAGCAATCTTCTTGTTTCCTAAGCCAACATACTACTAGCCCTCCAAGGTATCTTCCACCAAATTCAGATCCACAGACCTTACATCAAATCTTCTAGCCCTTCTCATCTACTCCTAACACTCTACCCAACCCTCTTTATTTATAAAACTTGCCACAAGTTGGCATTACAAAAGAAATAAATCACAAACACAAGTCGGCACCAAGAACCCAACACCCAATGTGTTATCCACCAGATTTAGGTCCATAATCTCCAAAGAGAGATCCAACATAATGTCACGACCCAAATTAAATGTATAAGTCAGCCAATAGATCCAAGCAATCAAACCCATTTGATGAAACAGACCACCAAGCAACAGACACCCACTCGATGAAACTACTGATCACCAACAATAGATACTGAGACTTGTCGGTGACATCGAGCCACTGCCAGCAAATGAGTCCTTTTGGTGAAGCAGAATCAACACAAGTAACTGAGGTCTTCGGTGAGCCAAAACCTCCAACCGAGCACCCACCACAGTAACCGAGCACCCACCACAGTTACTGAGCAGCTTAACACCAAGACCGTGCAACCAACAACAGTGACCGAGCAACCAACAACAGTGACCAAGTACTCCAACCGAGAACTCCATCCTTCAACCGAGCTCCAAAGAAACCAAAAATATGAAAGCCATATATTTTCCAAGAACCTCAAATGCCCCTACATCAGATCATTTCATGGATTAGCAAGTTTTTACCAAAATTTTATCAAGAATTTCAGTTCAATTTGTAATTCTATGACTGAGAAAATGAGAGGAGACAAAAGAGAACTCAAGTGGACACGTGGAGCTGATAAAAGTTTTGAGACTTTGAAGCAAAAGGTTGTTGAATTGCCTGCGTTAGCCTTACCTAATTTCAATAAGGTATTTCAAGTTGAGTGTGATGCAAGTGGCAGTGCAATAGGAGTTGTGTTGACTCAAGAAGGTAAACCTGTTGCTTTCTTTAGTGAGAAGTTGAATGATGCTAAGAGGAAATATTATGTGTATGATCAAGAATTCTATGCTATTGTTCAAGCACTGAAGAAATGGAGACATTATTTGGTACCGAGTGAATTTGTGTTGTATACCAATCATAAAGCTTTATAGTATTTGGATAGTCAGAAAAAGTTGAATCAGTTGAATCAGAGACATATGAAATGGGTAGAGTATTTGCAGAGTTTCACATTTGTGATAAAGCATAAGAGTGGAATTTCTAACCGATTTGTTGATGCATTGAGTAGGAGAAGATCTTTGTTGACTGAAATGAGAATTGAGGTTCTTGGTTTTGATGATATGAAGAATTTGTATGAAAATAACCTTGATTTTTCTGAGCCATGGAGAATGTGCAGAGCACCTATTCCAAATCAACCAAGTAAGTATGAAGACTATTTCATTAAGAGGATATGTTGTTCTAAGGTATTCAATTATGTATACTAAGATGATCAATGAGAAACAAATTGATAAAGGAGAAACATAGTAGTGTTTGGCTGGACATTTTGGTATTGATAAGACATTGAGTTTTCTTAAGGAAAGGTATTTTTGGCCTCGGTTGTATAAGGATGTTCAAAAATTTGTGAAGAGTTGTGGAGTTTGTTAAGTTGCAAAAAAAGTGAGTCAGAATACTATTTTGTATACATCGATTTCTATTCCCGAGAACCCTTGGAGTGATATCAACATGGATTTTGTTCTTGGCTTACCAAGGACAAAAAGAGGTAACGATTCCATATTTTTTGTGGTGGATAGATTTTCTAAGATGACACATTTTATACCATGTAGAAAAACATCAGATGCAGTACATATAGCAGACCTTTTCTTCAAGGAGATTGTCAGATTGCATGGATTACCGAAGAGTATCATCTCTGATCGAGACAGTAAGTTTGTTGGCTATTTTTGGAAAACACTTTGGAAGAAGCTAGACACTGAGTTGATGTATAGTTCTACATTTCATCCACAGACTGATGGACAAACAAAGGTTGTAAACACAAGTGTAGGTAACTTATTGAGATATTTAGCTGGATATAAACTGGTTAATTGGGATTTGATGTTAGCACAAGTAGAGTTTGCATATAATAATTCAGTGAATAGGAGTACTGGAAAGACAACTTTTTAGATTGTTACTGGAATGCAACCAAGAGGTATATCATATTTGAGAGATATTGCTGGAGAAGAGAAAAGAAGTGTTGAAGGAGAATAATTTGTTGAGTTTATAAAAGCATTGCACGAGGAAGTGAAACAAAATTTGGAGCAAAGTAATCATAAATATAAGGATAGTGCAAATAGATCAAGAAGACATAAGAATTTTGAGATTGATGATGACGTAATGGTTCATTTCAAGAAAGGTAGATTTCCTGTTGGAACATATGGTAAATTGAAGATGAAGAAATTTGGTCCTTGCAAGATATTGAGGAAGTTTGACAATGGAAATGCTTATGAAATAGAATTACCTAATGACATGGATAATCACCTATATTCAATATTTCAGATTTGTAAGAGTATCATGAACCTGATGAAGAAGAGATAGTGCCGAGTGATTATCCTAAGAAACATATAGAAGAAGTTGAACAGATTTTGGAATAGAAAGTTGACAGAAGCACCAAAGGAAAGAATTACATGAGAGATTTGTTAAAGTGGAAGAACAGACCGATTGAAGACTCTACGTGGATTTCTTACTCTGAGTTGGATTTAGCTCAGGTTGTATCAAACTCATGATTCAGAGAATCATTTCTTCTAACCCCAGGTGTCTGATGCAGGAGCATCTTGGGTCTTGGCAATCCTGTATCAACCAAAAATATGTTTGTTTGGGTTCGATAGCTTGTTGGAGACAACTCGGTAAAGTGCTCAGTAACTTCTCTTGTTTGGTTGGTTGAAGGTTTTTTGGTCCACCGATCGAGCTCGGTTACTTGTTTTGGCTAGTTTCATCGATTGGGCTTTGTTGCTCGGTAGTCTTTCTCACCAAGTTGGTTTTGGATGTTGGATCTTGTGGCTGACATGTGTATTTAATTTCTGTAGCATAATTAATGTTTGGGTCTCTCATTGGGATTCGTGTGGACCAAAATCTGGGTCGTTGTTGTTTCCTATGTTGGATCTTTAGGATCTTTTGGGGCTAACCTTTTCGGTATCCTTTTGTATGAAAGTAGTGTTTTGTTCTTAGATTAGCAGGTAGTTTTTGGAGTAGCAGTTAGTTAGAAGATTTGGGTCGAGGGCTTGTGACCTCGCATGCATGAGAACTATTCTATAAAGACTTTGAATGTATTTGGTCGTAATTGGGAAGGCCTTACATCCCGACATGTATGAAGTTTGTTGAATTAATAATAATTAAATATTCCTTCTCTCCCCCTTTGTATTTTAAAGCTTCTGTGTTGTATTCTACAAGTTGGATTGGTAGCTAGGAGTGTCCTTGGCCCTAGTTGCCGACCCTCTTTGTGTCACTACATTCTCTGACCAAATTATGGACTTCAATTCCACCTGGGTTCGAAAGATATATGTCTTTCAAATTATTTATGCTATTTATATGAGAAAAATTAGGTCCAAGGAAATTAGGTCAAACCAAAAGATGTTCTCTATGATGGAAATTATCTCTAACTAATAAAAATATTGCTTTCATCCAACCAAGAGGAACACGTTAAAATTATTGATGAACAAGTTGAAAAATATGTTGAGGTTCAACAAGATGAAATTGTCCGAGGTGCAAAAAAGAATGTGAATGAAGAGAAAACTAATGATGCAACTTTTATTATACCATATAAAACTTGATGGATATGGAAGAGCACATTCTTTGCAACAAAATTTCATGTGAAGATATATTTTCTTAAATTACAATAAAATTATAATGTAAAAGAGTCTCGGATGTTTTTTCTGAAAAAAAAATCTCCAATTTAAAAAGAATAATTATATGCAAAGTTATATGTGTGAAAATAAATGACCCCTATTTTAGAATTGTTAGGCGTTGATAATAGGAAAAAAGGAGAATATTTAAAATAAGAAAGTAGTTGAAAAATTACAAGAATCATTAGACTCTATTCAAATCACACTCATCAATTAAGTAATTCGAGAGTTGTTTATAGGACATTAATGATTACAATTTCAAGTATTGATACATACTTGAGGCAAGTGAAAACATTTACAAAACCATTGCATGTACTTAAGAGATATATTTTGAAGAGGAATATCTTTGAGAACTTAAGAGATATATTTTGAAGAGGCATATACTAGATAAAAGCATATGAAATAATTAGGCGAGTAATCCAAGATTCCTTATAAAGATAGAATTCTAGAAGATGTCAATAACCAAGTTATTGAATATTGGACTAGCCATTCCATAATACCTTCAATGGGATAAATATTATATAAGCAAAGGGTGCAAATAATATGACACTCTCTCATCCAATTTGTTTAGGTATGTAATCAAGAGTAATTTTTTTCAATCGTTTAAACATGAATTTTCATTTAAGTGAAGATTTATCAAAGAAGATTAAAATCTTTAAATCTCTAAATTCTCATATTTTATAAAATAATTATGAATTTAAAATTTTAAGAAAAATCTTTTAGCAACTTTCTTATCTCAACCCCTTGTTTAGTCAAGCTGAATTTCTTAACCATTCAAATATTATGTAAGTTTTAATAACCTTTCAAATAACAACACAACATTTGAAATATGGTTAGTAAAATTTAACCATGATATTTATTTTGGTTTTATATATAACATGAAAAATAGGTAGGAATTCCTACATAGATATTTGACAAGGTAGTGTACATGTACAACAAGTGTCTTGAAATGAATCTACACCAAACAAACACTTGGAAATTTATTTTATTTTATTGAATGATTTTTTATTTTTTTTTAAATCACTTCACTGCTCAAAATGTTAAGTGAATTGTGACTAATAAAATTAGGTTATTTTTGGTGTATGGTGTTGACATGTCATTGTTCAATGTCATTTCATAAAAATGAATGTGATCAATTTTATTTGCAAGCTATAGGAATCTCTTAAAATATGATTTGTTAAGTATGATTTTCACTCAATGCTCCTATATTTGGATCAAGGATTACATCCTTGATCTAATGGTTGTTGACATGAATGTTTCTAGCATATGGTGTTGACATGTCATTGTTCAATGTCATTTCAAAAAAATGAATGTGCTCAAATTTATTTGCAAGCAATAACAATCTCTTAAAATATGATTTGCTAAGCACGGTTTTAATCAGTGCTCCTATATTTGGATCTTATCGAATGGTTGTTGACATGAATGACTAAACATGACATTATGACAATTATATAAGAATTTCACTTAGACATATCCCTAAAAACTTAATCAAAATATAATAGATTTTAAACTTATATCTCTATCCATCACAACCATTAATTCTTCATCAATTATAACATTTTAATTTTTCTTTATTTTAAAGGGTACTGCTATGAACGAGCGAATTCACAAACTTGGGACCTCATCCCTAATCAAACATTCATCAATACCACTCCAAAGGAATTACAACACCACAACTTAACCATCATAACATGCCACTATCAACTTTTAAACAAAAAATTAAACCCTTTTAACCTCCTAAACTTCATCTTATTATAGTGAGAGGCATAACTATACAACACCACTCTTCTTATCCATGTCAGAAAAACAAAAAAGATACAGCCATTGTTTTCTTACTTATCCAATCAAAATGACAACTTTCTTCTCACTATAAATTGTTGGTTTTATGTTTCTTTTATATTTTTAAAAAAAAAATGATATATGGTGACGTCCTCTACATCAATTATATATATAATATAAGAATGCTAATATTTGATTAGATTTATCAATTAATTTCACTAATTTATTATTGTTATGATGTCTTTTTTTTAAGAGGGAGTTTAGATTGCAACACAACCCAACGAGGACCTTCACAAAGAATTTTAGCTACCTAATATGGAAGCATGAGTATATACGCTAAAACCTCTTTAGCTAAGATCCAATTCATTCCACTTAGGACACAATCCTGACTTCATCCCTTATAATAGAGTCTTACAATGGTGAGTTCATTTAGAACCATTTAAATTCAGAAGTAAACCAAAAACCCATTAATACTTGAATATCTTTGATCCAGTAACCAAAACATTCAACATTAACATTATCCTACACTTTAGAAATGAGAGATTTAGAAATAAGATCTCTCAGTATTCCAATTAGCATTACCTTGAGTAATAATATTCCCTGGGTTAGATAGTTCATACAATAAAAAAATGAAATGAACAGACCGACAACAAAAAACAACGAATAATGCTGGCAAAAATTAGGACGAGAAGCAGTGTAAAATTTCCAGGGCGCAATGAGAAGCATTTCTCATGCACATGTCACGCTGCCACAACATGGTACCACCTGCAAAAGACTCTGCAAGAAGAACCAATTCAAACAAGCTCTCTACAGTTTAGAACTGATGAGGAACCAAAACATTCCAGCAGACCACGAAACATATGCTTCCATTCTGAAAGTCTGCGGCAGTAACAAATCATTGGCAGAGGGCAAACTGGTCCATGCCCACATCATTCAAACGGGTTTAACCCCAAATATTTTTTTGGCAAATACGTTGTTGATCATGTACACTAAGTGTGGCACTTTGGGTGACGGTAGAAAAGTTCTGGATGAAATGTCCTTTCGTAATGTGATCTCTTGGACTGCTTTGATTTCGGCTTATGCAAAGCAGGGACACAGTGAAGACGCATTGGAGTTGTTTGATGAAATGAAAGAGACGCAAGTGCAACCAAACCAGCATACCTTCGTAGGTGTCCTCTCTGCTTGTGCCAATTTGAGGAGGCTTAAGATCGGCAGGGACATTCATGAACAGATACAAAATGTTGGGTTGCAACCAAATGTATTTTTGGGTAGCGCGCTTATTGATATGTATGTGAAATGTCGGAGTATCAAGGATGCACGCGATGTGTTTGACAAAATGCCTGATCGAGATGTTGTGTTGTGGAATTCTATGATCGCAGGTAAGGATGATTTTAGTGGCTACTATTTGTCGATTGGTTCTCTTTTTATCAAGACAGAGCATTTGTTATTTGAGAATGAAGACTCGCTTCAAGTATCATAAAAACATTCTCTTCAGTGAGAATTTACCAATCTATTTGTATAGTGCAGTAGCTCTTGAACTTTTGTAAGTTACAGAAGTTGCCTCAAACATAAGTAGCGACCTGTCCGAATGCTGTAGCTCAAACCCACTGTCTCAAACTCGAACCCAATGGAACTGAATTTGGTCGAGTGCGTGGGGTTTTAAGCTGGCTTGAGTGTCAAAAACCTTCTTCCACTAATCTCCGATAGGATTCCATTACATTAAATGTAAAGGAATCAGAAGAGAATTTGTACAACCCCCAATTTTAAGAAACCAAAATGTCATTTGCACAACCTCCAATTTTAAGAAACCGAAATGTCATTTGTAGAAAGCCCAATTTTAAGAAACCAAAATGTCATTTGTACAACCCCATATTTTAGAAACCAAGATTTAACATATCAAAAGATTCCCATGAATCTCTAGTCTTTTTCAAATGCACGATTTCTTAAAATTATCCCTAATTGCAGGATATGTGCAGGTTGGAAACTTCGACGAGGCCCTGAAAATGTTTGACAAAATGCCCGTGCAAAATGTGGTCTCATGGACTACAATGATTGTGGGGTATGGACAGTGTGGGAACATGGATGCAGCTCTGAAACTCTTTGAGAACATGCCAGAAAGGAATGTTGTCTCTTGGAATGCGATGATTGCTGGATATGCTCAAAGCGGGAACATTAAGGAAGCAATGGATTTTTTTAATAAGATGCCCGAAAGGAATGTAGTTTCTTGGACTACAATGATTGCAGCATACGCACAGAATGGTCTTGTTGCTGAGGCTGAAAAACTCTTCAAGCACATGCCTGAACGAGATGTTGTTTCATGGAATGCAATGATTGCAGGGTATGCACAGAATGGACATATTGATAAAGCATTGAAGCTTTTCAAAGAGATGCCCGAAAGGAATGTGGCGGCGTGGAATGCAATGGTTGCAGGATACACACAGAATGGATATTATGAGGAATCTGTGAATCTCTTTCAACAAATGCAACAGAAAAGAGTGAAACCGAGTTCTGAGACATTTGGTGGTGTTCTCCCAGCATGTGCCAATTTGGCCGCCATGGAACGAGGGAAGGAAATTCATGAGAATATTATTAGAAATGGATTGCAATCTGACATTTTTGTTGGAAATGCACTTATGGACATGTATGCTAAATGTGGAAGCTTAGTGGATGCTTGTAATTTATTTGAAAGCATGCCTAAAAGAGATGCTGTTTCGTGGAGTACAATGATTGCAGGGTACGGGATGCATGGGTTTGGCAGGAAGGCTATTCAATGTTTCGAACAAATGCAACAGTCAGGAACAAAACCTGATTGTGTCACCTTTGTCAATATTTTGTCTGCATGCTGTCATGCTGGCCTTGTGGATGATGGATGGCGATATTTTGATTGCATGAGTAAGGTTTATAACATTACACCCATAATGGAGCACTACTGCTGCATGGTCGACCTTCTGTGCCGCTCTGGCCACCTGGATGAAGCGAAAGACTTTATCAACAAAATGCCAATAAAACCCGATGCTGCTGTGTGGGTGTCTATGCTTGCTGCCAGTAGAATACAGGGCAAAATAGGTATAGGAGAATATGCAGCAAAACATCTTTTGGAGTTGAAACCGAACCATGCCACACCGTATGTTCTGCTATCAAACATGTATGCGGCAGGTGAAAAGTGGGATAAAATTGGAAAGGTGCGAAAATTAATGAAAACACAGAGAGTGGAGAAAAAGCCTGGATGTAGCTGGATGGAGGTTAATAAGCAGTTGTATACATTCCTAGTAGGAGACAGATCACACCCACAAACTAATGAAATTTACGCAGAGTTGGAGAGATTGTCTGGAGAAATGAAAGAAGCAGGCTATTTGCCTGACACGAGATATGCATTGAATGATGTGGAAGAAGAACAAAAAGAAGGTATTCTGTGCTACCACAGTGAAAAGTTGGCTATTGCATTTGGACTACTCAACACTGCCCCTGGTACAGCCATCCGGATTGTTAAAAACCTTCGCGTGTGTGGTGATTGTCACTCTGCCACCAAGTTCATCTCCAAGATTACTGCACGAGAGATTACTGTAAGGGACACCCATCGTTTCCATCATTTCAAAGATGGACAATGTTCATGTGGAGATTACTGGTGATAGGTAAAATAAATGGGAACCAAAGGCACACACTACCTTGAAGGTTAGTAATTGGGACCTGTTGCATTTGGAGACCCCATGCATCTTCACTGGGTTGCTTATACAATGATATTATCGCCATTTGAAATTAATCAAAGTTAAGAGCACAACATAGACATTCAGGTGAGCTATTGCATGTAGGATTGAAGAAATTACTAATTCGTCTTTGAATATTATGAAATATACTTTTGCTTCTATGGTAGTCCCTTCGGCCTAGCTCTCAAACAAATATGTTTTATTTAATTGAGTGTATATATGTGATATGGATGCTTTGACATTATGGCGACTGATGGGAGCTTCCCTTTTGTTCAGTTTTATTCTTCAACAGGCTTTAAGAGAGTAGGGGAAAGAGGCCGGTAGCGGAGCAGGGTCATAAAGTGGGGATACGAGTGGAAGGTATTGGGCCTCTCAGTGGAGCATGTCAGATATCAACGCATGTTATAAATTTTACCATCAGCAGTGATAAAATGCACCAAACAATGTACACATCAAAAGTAGAGAATAATATGCATATATTTGTCCAAAATAGAAATATACGAGTATAGTTTGAAAAGTCAGAGCATATTATTATTGCATCTGTCATAACTCATACTAATTTTATGGTGGTAAGAAATGGACTGGAATATTAAACTTTGCACCCACACATATGACAAAATGGTCTTAAGTGTTCACACACAAGCATTGACAGCCCAACCCATGATCACGTTAAAAACAAAAAGGGATGCCATGTCATCATGCTACAACGCCTACAAGGCATTCCATCCCTTCACAAGGTCCTATTAGATCCATCGACTGCCATTGAGCTCCACATTCAAAACACTTCTAAAACAAAAGCCACAGCCATGTGTCCCATCTACCATAGTCAAGCGCCCACCCCCTGTTCATTCCCGCCTGCATTCAACACCAACAAGCTGTAAGCACCATTGAAGCCATAAAAACGGGATACAAGTTAAATAATCAACAACATACAAGCAATCAACCAAACCAGCCAAGTCTCCATTTATGGAGAAGTTATAATCTGTAATATTAAATCTAAATACACAATTGAAAGAACACGTCAGATATTTATTTCTCCAATTCAAACAAGCATTTTTGAAATCATTAATGCAACCAATTCAAATAGCCATAATATCCATTCAAAGAAGTCATTTTGCTGTGCTCAAACCCAATTTCATGGAATTTTCAACATTTAAGTGGTGCAGCAATGTAAGAAGTCAAGGAGCAAACAATCAGGAGAAGCAATTTGCATATTGTTCCAGGTATTCTCCACATTTTATGTGCACTGTATTGTCAACCCTATTTCCAATTTGTTTGATGATGTGTTCAGTTATATTCTTTATGCCTGTGACAATCTTTATGTGTTCATTTTTGTTCTCGGTTTGCTAAGTGTTGTAAGTGTCGTTCAATATTGTAAGTGTTGGTGTTGCTGCTTCTCTTCAGAAGCAGCAACACCAACTATTGTGGAAAATTAATACTTTTAATTATAAGTGTTGTTTAATTGTTGTAAATGTTGTGTAATGTTCTACCCAGTTTGCTGTAAGTAAATTATACAGTTTATGCTTCTCAATGCATATCTATGGGGTTTTAAGTTAATACTGTTTCAAGTTACATGTATAGGGTTCTAAGTTATACTGTTAATGGGGTTTTAAGTTACTCTCTTTTAAGTAATATTTACGGGGTTTAAATATTGTAAATACTGTTGCTATCCACTATTCCATACTTGGCCAAAAGCCCCTTTACATGGCTGCCCGTTTAATATTGTAGGAGTTGTTTAAGTGTTATAAGTGTCATTTAAGTTGTAATCCCGTGTACTATTCTATTCAGTTTGTTGTAAGTGTTGTTTGATGGTGTACCCAATTTGTTGTAACTACATTATAGGTTTAATGCTTCTCAATACATGTCTATTGGATTTTAAGTTATATTGTTTATGTCTTAATGCATGTCTATGGTGTTTTAAGTTATATTGTTTATGCCCGTATTTGTCTATTTGTCCTATATAATTTAATTGTTGTACTTAATTTGTTGTAAGTTTTGTAAGTGTTGTAAGCGTTGTGTAATGCTCTATCCGTTTTGTTGTAAGTAAACTAGTAGTTTATGCTTCTCAATGCATATTTGTGGGTGGGGTTTCATGCTTCTCAACACATGTTTGTGGGATTTTAAGTTGTATTGTTTATGCTTGCAACTGCTTCCTCTGAATGTCTATCTATTCTATAACTTGTCAATGATCTACCCATGGTGCAGAGGCGGGGTATGTCAAGGACACTCACAAACACATTCAACAATCACTACTCTCCAAATCACAAACTAAGTGTTTAGGACAGCATGGGCTTGAAATACAATCTTCAACATAGGACTTGGCTCATGGCTCCTACTTTAATCACCTTGCTATTGTGGCCATTGATCATCTCAACATCATGGTCAAGCCTAATGAGAGCCATAATGACTCCAACTTGCTTCACATACAAAGATCTCATACATACTATCATGACTAGGTCTCATACCCTTACTCTTTGATACCTTCTAATGACAACTTGTGCATTGATCCATTTGATCATGTTCAACTTGTCTCAACCTCTCAACCCTTAATGGGGAAAGCCTTGACACAACTTTTAGAAAGGTTTCTTGATCTAAAGGACTGATGCATTCATCAAAAGAACACAATTAGACTATGAACTTGTCCTTTTGTCGTCCCTTTAAACAGTGTTCTTGTTTTTGCACCCAAATGTCTTTTCTTGTCAATCATTTATTGAAATGACTCCATGAGACCCTTGTCCACACCTTCCAACCCCTTCCCAATCTCAAAGAGGTCAAATCAACCATTAGAATTTCTTATATTATTCTCTATCTCATGCCAGTCTGCTACATTAAGATATCAGACATACTGATCATTAGAAACATGTGCCAACCTGTACATGGGAGCCTGCACTTCAGGGAGAATTTGTAATACATGGAGACTGGCCATTCCACCAATTTTTAGGAATTTTCAATGGTGGAAGAGCAAGAAAAACATTTTTCTTTATCTTGGCAAAACCTAGGTAGGGTTTTTTATAGTTTTCACAAAAAATAGGATATCTGACTCAAATCTGAATGGATTCTAATGAAACCAAAAGCAAATTAAAGTAGATTCATTGTCCTTTCACCTCCAATAGGCTTAGGATGGAAACAAATAAGATTTCAAATCGATCCAAGAAAAAAAATAGTCTGCAACATGTAGAAATGCACATGAACTCCAATCTTCATTCAATCAAAATCATCAAAGACATTCTCCAACCCCTTGGGTCATGTGAAAACGGCTTATTTATGCCCATACAAGTATTTCAAAACCATGAACCGCCAAAAACTAACTTCTAACAACTTATTCGAAAACTTATCACAAAAATGCAAAAGTTGTCATGACAACTTTTGAACCACTTTTGTCCAAATGACCCACAAACTTCCAAAATTACTCCAAATGATCATTAATGGTCTAAAATGACCTTATTAACATGAAAACAAAACAAGACAAACTCAAATTTTGACTCTTGGAGGCATGATAGGCATGTGGACTTGAGTACAGGTCTGCAACTGAGTAACCACGTTAACAATATCTTCTTTAAACATCCATGAAGCATCTTCTACGGGAAGACCTTGCCACTTGACCAAGTATTGTAAATAAGTCTTGTTCCTTGTCTTCTTGAGTTCTTTAATGTCCAAAATGCACTCCAACTCCAAAGGCTTGCTTGGTGGAAGAGCTTTGACCCATTCCGCATCTGAAAATACTGATGAACCTCCATTATCACCTGCAACAACATCCCCTTTATAAGGGTATAGGTCAGATTCATTAAAAATAGGAGAAATGACAACTCCAGGAGGAGTTCTATCTCATAGGCATTGTCTCCAAACTTCTGCACAACTCTACCTAGCCCTATCTTCTTCACTTGCAATTTGGAATACTGGCCTTTAGGAAATATTTTCTTCCTCAAATGGGCTAAGACCATATCTCCAACCTTGAAATGGACTTCTCTCCTTTATGCATCAGCCCTTTGTTTGTATTGATCCACACTCCTTTGTAGATGATCCTTGACCTGTTGATGAATCTCCTTCATGGAGACAACAAATTGTTCACCCTTAGCACTCATCATCTCCATTCCATTGATATCCCTCAATTCAAACACACCTCTTGGTTGCAACCCATAAACAATTTCAAAAGGACTCTTACCCACACTTATGTTCACCGAGTCATTGTATGCAAACTCATCTTGAGGGCAAAATTAGATCCCATTGAGTGGAATGTTCTTTGGTTAAGCATTTTAGGAAATTCCCAAGAGTCTTATTTACTACAATTTGCCCATCAATTTGAAGGTGATAGGCATAACTAAAACTAAGGTTTGTGCCTAATTTCTTCCACTAGGTTCTCCCAAAGTGTCCAACAAACTTACTATCCCTATCTGATACAATATTCAAAGGCCTACAATATAAGACGCATCATTTGTGCTTTACATGGAATGAAATGTGTCATTTTTGAGAAACAATCAACTACAACATAGATGGAATCAAAACCCCTAGTTGTTCTTGGCAAACCCATTACAAAATCCATACTTGTTAACTCTCAAGGCCTATTTGGAATTGGTAAATGCTGATATAGACCTGCATTTTTACTACTCCCTTTTTCTTTTTGACAAATAACACATTTTTCCACAAACCTTATTACATCAGCCTGCATTTTGGGCCAAAACTAGTGCCTTCTTACTTCCTCCAAGGTTTTATCAAGACCAAAATGACCTACAAGATTACCACTATTCTTTTCCTTTATCAAATTATCCCTCATTGAACATTTGGGCACACAAAGTTGAGCCCCTTTGAACAACAAACCTTCTTGAATAAAAAAATCAGAATTTATCTCATGAGAAACCCCATTGAATTGATTACAAGATGCATAAATTTCTTTGAAATCATCATCATCAATATACATACCTTTGAGGGCCTCAACCCCTATACTTTGCAATTGGAATTCTTGGACCATTAAAGTCCTTCTACTCAATGCATCAGCCACCTTGTTTGACTACCCCTTCTTATGCTTGATGGTGAAAGTGAAACTTTGCAAATACTCCATCCACTTGGCATGCTTGTGATTGAGTTTCTCCTGGCTATTTATGAATTGAAGAGCATGATTGTCAGTATACACCACAAACTCTTTGGGAAGAAGGTAATGCCTCCACTTCTTCAAAGATTGCACCATAGCATACATCTCTAGATCATACAAGAATATTTCTTTTTAGTATCATTAAGCTTTTCACTAAAGAAAGCAATAGGCATGCCCTCTTGACTCAACATTGCCCCTATAGCATAGCCACTTGCATCACATTCAATTGTAAACACCTTATTAAAATTAGGTAATGCTAATATGGGCTGCTCTACTACCCTCTTTTTCAAATATTGAAAGCTTACCTCAGCCTCATTGGTCCAAACAAACCTTTTTCTTCTATCCCCCTTGATGATGTCAATGATGGGTGCACACACATGACTGAAATTCCTTATGAATTTTCTATAGAAACTTTCCATACCATGGAAACTTCTCACATCACCTACTGATTTTGGTGTAGGCCAATTTAGGATTGCCTCCACCTTACTAGGAACCATCTTCAATGTGCCTTTAGTGACTATGAACCAAGATAAAACAACTTTGTCTCCAAAAACTCACACTTTTTCAGATTTATCATTAGAATCTCTTCATTCAACCTCCTCAAAACAAAATCCAAATGATGTAAATTCTCTTCTCTAGTAGAACTGAAAACTAAAATATCATCTAAATAAACCACAACAAACTAATTAATAAAGAGTTTCAAGACTTCATTCACAAGCCTCATAAAGGCACTAGGAGCATTTGAGAGTCCAAAACGCATTACCAACCATTCATAAAGCCCTTCATTTGTTTCAAAGGTTGTCTTCCATTCATCTCCATGTGTGACCTGGATTTGATGGTATCCACTTTTGAAATCTATCTTAGAAAAGTAAGTTGCTCCACTCAAACAATCCATGAGATATTTTATCCTTGGGATTGGAAACCTGTACCTGATTGTAATCTTATTGATGTCCTTGGAATGAGTGCACATTCTCATTCTCCTTCCTTCTTGGGTGCCAAGACAGTAGGAACCACACATGGGCTAAGACTCTCTCTAATAAGTCCCTTGACAAGGAACTCCTAGACCTGCCTCTCGATCTCTTCATTTTGTTGTGGAGACATCTTATATGTTGCTTTGTATACACCTAAAATTGGTCAAGAAGCATTGTTAATTAAATACAAGCTATTTGATTAATTAAGATTTAAATTCATCTACTATATGATTAAATTTAACAATTTAATTATTTAGTTTATATCTCTATTAATTCCTCTAATTCATAAATCAAATCAAATTAAATACATCTCATTCCCACCATTTCCACCTCATCCTCTCTCAACCAATTGCATCTTACCATGGGTAAGTAACACCTCACCCCTAAGCCTTGAAAATCCTATAAATACTCCTCACTTTAGAGGTACAAGGATCCCAATTTCATTTGCATTAGAGTAATGACATTTTTAGTTTTCAATCTCATAGTATAGTCTTCATGTTAGCTTAAGCTTTACATTGTGCATCCATTGTAGCTTAATCTTGCATCCATTTAGTTCAATTTCATAGCATAATCTTATGTCTTCATCATAGATCTCAATCTTAGCTCTCATAGTAGCTTGCATTTGAATCATTTCTGTTAAATCTTGTATTTCAAGTTGTCGTCTAAATAGTCTAAGTGTTGATGAGAGCAAATATGAAAGACTATTAGGTCCTTGAAATTAGAGGACAATGAGACGGTCATGAGGAGATATTTTCTTGTGTTTTGTTACATATTATCAATTAAATTTGCTTCTTGAATTAATGTCTCATTGGTATGCTTGAACCTGTTTTCTTGCTTACATATATTGAAACCCACCGTGGGGCCCACACCTCATTTTAACAAAGTTTTTCTTGCAGGTCCCGGAAGAAAGCAGAACAATGCATGTAGCCAATTCTAACACATTTTATCAGAAGAACACCGCATTTGACTCGGGAAATGGTGCATACACTTCAATTTTTGTCGCATTTACTCTGTGTTTTCGCATATGTTCTCTGTTATTTCCCATGTACGGCCTGTTTTAATGCATATGAATTAAATTGCAACGCATTTAATTTAAAGTTTAGCGCATATGTTGTCTAGTTTGGCACATTCAATTACACAAGATAAATTACAATTTCCAGAGATGTGATCAATTTTATTGGTTGCTTGCAAGTATCCAAATGCTTGACAAAGATTCAATCTAAAATTACTAATGATTGTTTGCAGGTTTTTAGCTGGAAATTTTGTGCTATTTTTTTTTTTTTTTGCATAAAATAGTTTAGAAAATGTGTCATCATCATAGATTTCTTATTGCAGGTTTCAGAAAACACAGAACAACACATTTGTAGCAAATATTAGTGCACACACAACAAAGTTCAACGCATTTGAGCAGAGTAACAACACATCACATTCAAATTTTTTCACATAGAATCTTTGTTATTTCGCATTTGAACTCTGTTGTTTCACATTTAATGCATGTTCTGGTGCATATGATTCAAATTATAGCGCATTTAATTCAAATTTGTTCGCATATGCTCTATGTTTTGTCTCATTCAATTACACAAGGAAAATTTCAGTTTTCCCAAGTCTAATCGATTTCTTTACTGCTTGTAGGTATCCAAATGCTTTTCAAAGACTAAATTTGAAACTATTAATGGTTGTTTGCAGGATCTAGTTGGAGATTTATGTTATTTCAATATTTTTTCCATAGAATACTACTAATGGTTGTTTGCAAGATCTAGCTGAAAATTTATGCTATTTCATTATTGTTGGACATAAAATAGGCACATAAATTTAATTAAATGGCAAATGAATGTGTGCTTGATGTGTTTGGATATTAGGTGATTATGCTCTTCCCTTAATTGGGTGATCAGAAAACTAGACGTGTCACATTTGCTTTCATTAGTGCATTATCTTTAGAGGGCCCGCCTCCTAAGTAGCTCATAAGGCCAAGTGAGAGGGAACGACCTAAGTGGGATACGACTAATGCCAAGCAATCCAACCTACTATAAAATAAAATGCAATCATACTTAAGTGTGTGATTGACAGAGTAGTTTGGGAATAGCTCTCATTTAATACTTCTTTAAGTGTGTCAAACCTTGATTTATCAAAGGTGGGAGACCTCTATAATGGAACTTATACCCTGACATTTCGAACGGAATCCTTATTGAATCATTGTTATTTAGAAGTCTACCTTTTATCCATGGTGTATCAGTTGTAATGCACAAGGGTTGTGTTGCCCTTGGAAGTTACTCACCATATGTACTCCCCTGGTAGTGAGGTGTACGATTTTTGGATTTCATCACCAAAAATCAGGCATGCCTCTAAAGGGATCCCCTACTCATCCACTCCTTGAAGATTCAATTATGTGTATCAATTTCCCTTCTCCCAATAAGGGATTACCTCTTTTTAAGAGGGACACTATGCACTAGAATTAGGAGTATCAAGCTTGGAAATTTATTTCCATGTATGTGGGCCTACAAATGATACATTGAAGCCAATTTCCTTAGATAGCTTGCTTGAATTGTTTTCTTGTGCAAAACAAGGGAAAACTATTGTAACACACACTTAATGTTTTAGAAGCTTAGAAAAAAAATTGTTTGGATACTATTTGTTGTGTTTTTATGGTCCAAAAATATAAAAAAAAATCATCAAAAAACGCACACAAAATCAAATTGTTCAACACCAAAACTTATCAAAAATACAGGAATCTAAGCAGTGTAACGCATTTGAGCTAAACGTACCACATCTGATTAAAACTATAGCATATTTGTCTGGTAAATTGTCGCATTTGACACATATTTTAGCGCATTTGACCTCTATATCATCGCATATACATGATGTTTGCCACATATACTATGTATTCCAGTGCATAAACCTTTTGTTTCCTCGCAGTTACCTTGTACATTATCGCATTTACAGCATGTTTTGTCGCATATAACCACTCTGTTTAAATCCATAGAAACTGTCTGTCAAAAAAACTAGTTCACCAGAACAACGCATACCATCCATAAAACAACTTATAATTGTTCAGAGTGTCGTATACACAAGCGGTTTTATCATATACACATCCAGTTTTAGCACATTTACCAATTTTCCATCACATTTACAATAGCGCATTTAAAACAGTGAGTGGTTCCATGCATCTTCTGAAATTTTTGAAAATTGATTTGGGTACCCTTTTTCGAGTTTTGTCTTATTTTATTGTCACACACATCAAATTCTTAACAGAAATACCTTTGTCAACACAAGTGATCCCTTTTGCCTTGTTCCAATACCAAAATCATTATGCAAGTTTGTCAAAACATCTTTGGTCTCTGATATCCAGGGTTGATTTATCAAGGATTTGTTATCCTTCATGAAGATCCTAAGAAATATAGATCAAATTGAGCCTTATCCATACGAATATATCATTTTCTATTAGGCTCTATCACCCAAAACAAACTTGTCTTTTGAATCCCAAATTTGGAACATCAATTTATCACTTGTTTGCTGATCTAAACCAGAAGTAAATGGTTTCATTCGTACGGCTCTTTGTCTGAGCGTTTCTTTTGAGTTTCCCACTTGTCATACTACATTTACTGCAGGAATTTTCTTTAGGGTTAGTTTATAATGGCCCCGACCAACTTCGGCCCAACAATTGATGTTGGTGCTCGAGTTGTTGCTTCGGAAAGTCATGGCGCCTCCTCTGAACAAACGCCTGCCTATGTTCGTCCCGAAGGTCTTCCACGAGGTAACCGTGATATTGTGCTTAACATGCAAGAATTTGATGTTGCTTGTGATTGGTTGGAAAAACATACCTTGATAGGTTATTTTGTGAGTTGCACTCCTCCTAAAACTATGCTCAAAGAGTGGGTCACCAAGAGCTGGACTCCTGATGAGTCCGTCTTGAGGGTGTTCAAAACCTTACCAAAGGTTTTTTTTCTATTTCGTTTTGCTAACCCTTCCCAAGCTGAGGCGGTTTTCAATCGCGGTCCTGGAATGGTTCGTTCCTCCTTGCTTGTGTTCCAGAGGTGGTCTCGAGACTTCACTATCTCGGACAACAAAAAACTTAGGGTTCCCGTGTGGGTTGAGTTTCCTGGTCTCCCCTTGCCATGTTGGCCTTTTATTGAGTCCATTGCCAAAACCCTTGGCAAAGTCATCATTATGCAGCATGATAAAATTTTCAATGCTCGTCCGCAGAAGTGTGTTTGTGTTGAGGTTGACCTCTCCAAGGACCTCAAGGACTCTTGTTGAGATCCAGGTCAGCACCCACACCTTCTCCTAGAAGGTGCTTTATTTGAACCTACTGAACACCTGCTATAGGTGCCAGTTGGTAGATCACAAGATCAAAGATTGCCCTTTGGTCGTTCCCTGGGCCAAGCCGCAGCCAAAGGAAGCTCCTGTTAAAATGCGGAGGGTGGAAAGAAGGAAGAATGGACTACGGTTGTGCGAAAAGGCAAGACCTCTTCGGCTCCCAAGCAGACACCCACCATCTCCACCTTTGCTCCTCCACCGGTAGCTCCAGCTGGAGAGCAAGTGTTAGCCATTGAAGGGCCGCAGATGGTTTAGCAAGTCGCAAACCCTATTTCACAGGGGAAATCCCGAGCTATGAGGTCTACCACCCCTGGGGTGGTGTGCACTCTGCAAGTTGCATCTTCAATTGTTGTTTCGCAGACATTGCGTCGGTCTCGCAGCCCTGATGGTCATGCGGAAGACCCAAATGAAAAGCGGCGGTTTATCTCACCTGGAGATTTATCTGCCATCTTTGGTACCATCCCGACTTTCTTGCAAAATAGTTTCTCCTCTCTTGAGGATGAGGAAGATATTCAAGATTTTTCATGAATTTTTTTATCTTGGAATGTGCGAGGTATGACCAACCTCTCTAGAAAGTATTATGTTCGGGATACTTATTGCAGAATTTGAAATCTGGATATTTTGTGTTCACAGGAAGTTGAAATCTCTAGTTTTTTACTTACTTCTGCATGTCATGTCATATGGCCGGACGACATTGTGTTTTCTTTTCAGCACAAAGCTGGTAGAGGTGGTGTAATTACTATCCTTTCACCTCGTTTTCAATCTGCTATTATTGCACATGGTTCTGACCCTATGCAGAGAATTATTTGGATTTTTTTGTCCTTCAATAATCATTCCTCTGGTATAGTTAATATTTATGCTCCTAACGATGCTATGGAAAGATCTCAACTTTGGTGTTGGTTGGCGGATAATTTGCCTCCAGCCACTTGGGTTGTGTGTGGGGACTTTAATATGGTTGAGCTGGCTTCTGACAAGGAAGGGATTTTTCCTTTTCGGTGGATAGCTGGAGAGCCGGAAGCATGGTACTATATGTGTAATAAATTGGGCATTTTTTATCTCAATGCTAACCGTCGTCGGCAGAGTGGGGTCTGGCACACTTGGTCTAATTTTAGAGTTGGTTTTGACCGCATATTTAAGAGACTTGATCGTGCTATGATAAATCCAAAATCCTTTTTCTCATTTTCTGAAGATCGGGAATTACTTGTCATTCCTGTGCCAGTTGTGACTTTGTCCGACCACTACCCCATCTTTTTTTCCTTTACGTGGCAATCTGCTGCTCAGCGGGCTGTCAGAACTCAATTTTTTCTTAAGACGTCAGTGTTGAATCACGCCTCCACCATTTCTAATATCCTTCAAGTCTGTAATTTAGAGCATCGACCCCACAATCAAACAGGTTGGACTCAATGGTGGAATGATGCCATCACCCATATTGCCAGCTTTCTTAGAATCTACCGCCGTCAGTTGGCCATGTACAGAAAACGTTCTTATGAAGCCAACACCAAAGCTCTTCAGAGTGCTTATGAAGCTCTTGCTTTGAATCCCTTTGATTTTGAGCTTCAAGTTAAGCTTTCTAAGCTTCGCCATGAAAAATAGATTGCTGACAATTATGTTTCTCGGGGAGCGCAAATCAAAGCTCGCCTCCACTAGTTGGAGGTGGTCGATCAAGCCTCTAGGGAATTTTTTAAAGCTCTTAGAGCCCATCATACCAACTTTGGGATCAAAAAGATCAAGCATGGTCATGAAACTCTTTCAGATCTTCCTGTTATTCGGCAAGCTTTTGTGCAACACTATGAAAAAAGTGTTTGCTTCGCAGGGAAATTCAGTTGCCCGAGATGAGGCTCTCAGAACGTGCACTTCTGTTACTCCAAACCGCATAGTGGTAGAGAAACAAGCCTTCTATGAGCAACTTCTCACCATCAATGACCTCAAAGAGGTCATCTTTTCTATGGCAGATGACAAGTCCCTTGGGTGTAATGGCTTCCTTGTGAATTTTACAAACATTTGTGGGTTTCTTTAGGCTCTGACCTGCTAAAAGTTTATCTTGAAGCTTACCATAATAAAAGTTTGGGAGTGATTATAAACAAAGGAAATATTAAATTCATGCCTAAAGCTGGCGACCTTGAGGATATCTGCAATTGGAGACCCATCACCTTGCTGAATATTTCATACAAGATCATTGCTAAGGCGTTAGCTCTCAAAATCAAACATCTCCTTCCTTTGATTGTCTGGCCGGAACAAACTGGCTTCATTAAGTCCAAATATATCCTCAACAATATCATTGTTGTCTGGGAAGGGATGGAATGGGCTCGTCAATCCAAGCAACAAACCATGTTCCTTAAAATTGACTTTGCTAAGGCTTAGTATCGCATTGAATGACCTTTCATTCTTACTATTTTGCAGGCTCTTGGATTTGGCCCCAATTTTTTGCAATTTGTGGAAATGCTTTTTGGTGATGCTTCTGCTTGCATTTCTATCAATGGTGCCCAGTCTGAAGCCTTTGGGCTTTCCAGGTCTATTTTCCAAGGTTGCTCTCTGGCTCCTACATTGTATGTTCTTGTTGCAGAAGGTTTTGGATACTTGCTTGCAACCTCTGTTTCCTCTGGTTTGGTGTGTGGCATCTCTCTGCCTGATTTCTCTTCCCATCTTGTCAATGCTCACTTTGTTGATGATTCCTTTCTCACTCTCATTGAGGATGAGGAAAATGTCTCTAATGCCTTTCGATACTTGGATACGTTTTGGCTTGCCTCTGGGTCTGCTATTCAATGGCACAAGCCTCTCTATTACAGACAATCTTTTCTTCCGGCTCCTCCTTGGCTGGCTCAGTATGAATGGAAGTGGGTTCAACATGGGGAAGTTTTCCGCTTCCTGGGCATTCCCTTTTCTTTTCAAGGCTCTCCTATAGACTTATGGAATGTAATGCTTGCTAAAATTGAAAAGAAGCTGGATTACTAGATCTCTAAGCCCCTCTCTCTTGCTGGGAAGTGCCAAATTTTCTCAAAGTTCTTGGGTGTCACCCATGTGTATTACTCTTCCTATTAGGCTCCTTCTAAAGCTTCTTATCTCAAGTTGGAGCATCTTCTCAGAGACTTCCTCTGGGCTTCTGGTGTTGACCATCATGGCTTTCACAGAGTGGCTTGGGACTATTGATGTCTTCCCAGGGAGTTTGGAGGCCTTGGCCTTCTCTCCACTCAGAAACAGGGGCTCTCTCTTTGTGCGAAGTGGATCATTCGTGCTCTCACAGGCGATGAAGCTTGGAAAATCCTGGTTAGGAATTGCATTTCTTCAGGATATCTTGTTCACCAGTTAGCTTGGAAGGGGATTGGTCTTCAAACCCTTCTTATTATGTGGGAGCCTGTTCATATACAGGGCACCTTTGTTGTTAAGAGCATCTGGAATGCCTGGGAAGCGGTAAAGCCTTGGCTCCGCTGGGATGGGGATAGATTTCGTGATGGGCTTTCTTTGAATCAACAAAACCTTTGGTGGTCCCCTCTCTTTGTCATTCAGAGTGTCCCTCTTGCTAAGACTCAAGGTGCTAGTGCTCTACATTTTTTCAAACGTGGCATCAAGACCCCTAATGACCTCTTCTCCAGGGTCTATGAATCTACGTTCTTGGGAAGACATGCAGGTTCAGTTCCGGCTTGCTCGTCAAGATCGCCAGACTTTTGACCTGTTGGTCTCTGTCATTCCTGATCATTTGTTGCATAAGTTGGGTATTCAGTCTGTTCGACCTTGGTGGAAGGACTGGAAGTGGTAACCTGCTACACCCTTTAGTAGTTACAAGCCCAAGATGGGATATTGGTGGTTAACTCCTCATCTCCCTATTGGTGACACACTCAACCAGAGATGGCATTTGCAGTCTTCACATCAACACTGGAAGTCTCACTTCCAGACCGTATGGTTTGTTGTTACGGAACCAAAATTTCTCTTTGCTTGGTGTCTGTTGTTGAAAGGGCTTCCTCTGGGGCCTCGGCTCAAGCACTTGGGTGTACCTGATGCTTGGTGTCCCTTTTGTGGGAATCCAGAGTCCTTTTTGCACATTTTTTGGTTTTGTAGGAGAGATCAACAGTATCAGCACTAGATTTGTGTTTTTTTAAGTCTTTCTGGCTCGAGCCCTTTTCTTGGCACATGATTGTGTTGGGTGACTCCCCGAGGCTTCCTTCCAAGTTTACCCAGATTTGGCATACTTTCATGATGGAGATTTTGTTTACTTTATGGAAGGATAGGAATGTTGTTATTTTCACTCACAGCTTTCTTGATATAAATGTTGCTTTGTACACTAGATCTTGTATATGTAATAATGTAATAATGCAGATTCAAGAGCAAGCCAACAAGGTAGTGCTGGAGGTGGCCCACCTTCATGAGCTACTCAATCATTGGGGCAATGCTCCTTGTATGGTTGCCAGAGTTCCTTCTAACTCTTCTTATGTTGACCGCACACCGCCTCGGGGTCATAGCTCTTCGGCTCGCCGCTCTCACACCTCGAGGTCGCAGGCTCCCTGCCACCGTTCTCGTAGTGGTGGCGATGCAGGCTGGCGGAGCCGCTCGGTTTCTCTACCCCATTGCAGCTCTGGTTGCTCCCCGACGCCAGTGATTTCTTCCCCTTCTAGTGCTCTTGTTGTTCTTGGTGGCTCTACTTGGCCGGAGGCCAGCTCCTCCAAGTGGTCCTTCCCCCGCCTGGCTCTGGCTATTTCTCCACCCCGGGCGGAGGAAAAAGAAAAAGATAATGAAGATGTTGCTAATGGGTGGTCGGTTCCCAACCCTCCTGCAAATCCCAGGGATGTATGGGGTTCTGATGACAGAGATCCTCCTCCTTCGGTTGGCACTTCTCTTGTCGCTTGAAGGCTTTCTTTATAAGTTTTTTTATGAATAGTTTGTTCTTTCGGCCTGGTGTCGTGTGAACTCTCGCGGGGTGATCTTGTTTCCCCTGACCCCTTTTTTTGAATATGTAACTTTAATATTTTATTAATAGAGAAGAGACTTCATAATAATAAAAAATAGAAGTCAAAAAGGAATGTCGTACACAAGAGGGAAACTCACACCAAACCAAACCCCAAGTCGATCAAAGACAATTTTCATGTCAATTCAAACTAGGTCTTTGCATTTTAAACAACAAAAACCCAAAAGAGAAGGAAACACAACAAAAGAGAAAGAATCTCAACAACAAGAGAAAGACACACAATAAAACATGGATCGTATTAAAAATCTTTGGGCTAGGTTTCACACAAATGATGAAATGAAGAAGAAATAACCAAAGAACATGTGAAAGAATGCCAACAAGATGCAAGGTTTCACAAAATAATGGAGAGAGTCATAGATGCTGACAAAGAAAAATACTTCATGATGCTAGCTCAATTGGGAGTTAAGCTCCCTCGTGATTTTGTTTTCACCCAACTAAAAGACAAGGAAGATGGAAATAACCCCATGGTTTGATATTGTTGTGGAGTCTGATCAATCTCCAAGTGGGAGATTGTTATGTATGTGGAGCCTAATCAGACTCAGTTTCTTTCGGCGCGGTTTCCCCCCAGACTTATCTACAGGGGTTTGGGGGCAGTGCCCCCAAGCTCGGGGTCAAGGGGTCGACCATCAATTTTCTATTAGTCGAAGTATTTTTGCCCTAATTAGGTTATGTCAAAAATACGTGTGTAAAGGGCTTAGGGTTTTTTGAGATTCATTATTGCATGAGGGATTTTCGTAGCTTCCTGTGGCGGTATTGAGTTGCAGGTTTCAGATTGTAATTACTGGATAATAATAAAGATATTGGACTCACTGTTGGTGGATGTAGCCCAGGGATTGGGTGAACCACATTAAATCTCTGTGTTTTTGTGTTCTCTTCCGTGCATTAATATTTGCATTTTTCTGCTTATTATTCTAACATGGTTGCCCTCACAAAACATATTCAAACTTTGCAACAATAAATTCATTACATGCAAAAAGGGACATCAACCAAAAAGTATTCATTAGATGTTATTTTCCCATTGCCATTCGATAGAGATTTGAACAAGGTACATTTTCCACCAAATGTGGATATTCCCTAATATGACAAGTACATGAGCACAACTAATCCTCAATATCACATAAGAGAATTGTGTACATTCAATATAGAGTTCATTCATGGAAAAAATTACTTGATGAGATTACTCCCTAGAAGCTTGGGAGGAAAAGCTATGGAGTGGGTTTCAAAACTATCATCAGGTATTAAATCATTTGAGGAGATGGCTAACAAATTTGTAACTCAATATTCTTACAACATAGATCATGAAGTAACCATGTTTGATCTTTGTAGCACAAAACAAAAGAATGGAGAACCATTTCTCACATTTCTAAAAAGGTGAAGATGTCATTTTGCCAAATATCCACACAGTGTGCCTGAGAAGGAAAAGATGAACATCTTTATAAATAATTTGAACAGTGAAATGAATTATCGCTTCTAGCTGCAATGTGCTCCATCTTTTGACAAAATGATTGAAAACAAAGTCAAGATTGAAGATGTTTTGGTAAGAAAAGGTGAGTTGAAACTCTTCAAAGACACCAAAGGCTCTTTTAACAACAACGTCAATTCAAACACCAATACCAATAACAATGATAGACCTAAGTTTTGGACAAGAAATAAACAAGTGGTAAATGACAGGGTTGTAGATGCTAACAATGTCAAACCAGAACAACCCACCTTCAATTTGTACAATACTCAATCAAATAACAACACATCTCAAGGCAATCAAGACAACAACAGGCCAAGAACACCATCATATCCACCAAAGAGAAGATTCACACCTTTGGCGAGTGATATTGATAGAAGAAGATACATTGATGCTTATGTGTTTACATTATTTGGTGGTGCAACGACTAGATGAGTAAGCGATAGGTTGTGGTTGATTTGTCTACCAATGAAGTTTATTATATGATAGCTTCTCATACTTGTAACTAAGCAATTTGTCTCAAGAGAATGTGTTCAAATATTGGAATAAAACATAAAACAATAATAATATATTGTGATAGTCAGAGTGTGATTTGCTCAGCAAAGAACTCCACTTTTCATGCCATGACCAAGCACATTGATATTCAATATCATTTTATCAAATATATGGTCGAGGATGACATGGTGAAGTTGGTCAAGGTAGATATTTTTATGAATGTTGAAGATTCATTAACTTAGGCTATAACTATAGAGAAGTTCATATGGTATTCAAAGTCTTAGGCCTCATGGCCCCTAGCAATTGAACTATGGTGTAGATACTCCCTTTACTCTTGCAAGGTGTTCGACAAGTGGAAGATTGTTAAGAAAATGTGAGGCCTCACCCCGAGCCCATCGTATCTTTCCATATTTCTTCTTATGTTAGACTTAGCATTTGATGTTATGTTTTGATGCTCTATGGATTTTACACATTATATCATGGATTGATCATTTTGGATGTTAGATACAAGCTACCTTATGATGCACATGATGGGTTAGATTATGTTATTATTATGGATCTTTCATTATGAGACATTTGATTTGGGAAAAAACATTATGATTATGTGATGGATTAATGATGGTATGAGAATTATTAGAAATTGACAATTAATTGAGTTAGGATGCAATGTGAATTTTACTTTAAGTTGTATGCTTAAATGCAACTATAATTGCTTATGATCTTAGGTGAGAAAATTTAGTATGTAGATGTTTCATTAAGGTTTTGAATATTGTTTATTTCTTTATGAAGCATATTTTATCTCCTTGGACTGCTAATATTTGGATTCAGTGTGCAGGTATGAGACCATGGTATTAAATCTGGGGAACCAAACATAGGTATATGTGAATTCAATTAAAGCCAAGGTTGCGTCTAATGAGAGACAAGACCTTGTTGTATCATGATTTAATTTGTAAACATGAATGTTTGATTGTTTGTATTTAGTTCATAAATGTTAATTTCATATTTAATTCTTTGTGCTTTATGCTCAAGTGGATATGCCATGTGTCTAGTGATGTGTAAGTGTTTGTATGTGTCACTTGACACTTGTGTATGTACTTTGGACCATGACATGTCAACTTGGGGATTGGGTGTCCAACTACCTAGGTTAGTACCATAGTGGATTCCCATGTGCATTCCTTGGTTAGGGAGCTGGAGGTGTGGTCATTTCAATTGAATTTCGTGAATATTTAAGTGGACTTTTGGGGGGTGAGAAAAGTGTCTAGGGGTGTGTTAGGGTCATTTTTAGGTAGCCCACTTGTTATACCTATGGGTAAGGGTCATTTTAACCCTGGGATAACCTTTGGTTGACCAAAAGACCCTTCTAAAAGTTGGTTTCCCAAGTTGGACGAAAATCAACTTTTGGGAAACTTGATCTTGGATAGACCACTCTTCCATTTTGATGCAAAGACCTTACTCACCTTTTTGAGTTTCCCTTTTTTGAATCCATTTTTAGAAAGTTATAAGAGACTTAGGGAAGAGAGACCAATGGGAGGCTTCCCCTTTCCCCATGAGTTTCTAGTGGCCTTTTTAGTGGTGACTCTCCATGTTGGAGAGTTTGAACACCCACTCTCTAACTTAGAGACTGGTCTTGAACTGGTGAAGCTTGGAAAGCAGGACTTAGGCTTTAAGGGAGCTCTTCAACAAAATTCTTGCCATAAGCTTGGTCTTAGGTTGGTGGACCTCTTGCATTTTACTTCTTCTTGTCTTTTTTGTTGCAATGAAAATGAATGTAGCATGTTAGTGTGCTTGAGAAATGTAGAGATGTCTTTGTGTTTTTAATGTTGTTGTGTGAATAATGCTCTTGGTGTTGCTCTTCTTTCATTGTTGTTGTTTGTTAATGGGAGTCTTAAGGCCCACTCACCCTTGGAGGGAAGAGTAGCCTTGGGGGTGAAGGAGTTTTGACAGCCCTTGGGTGTAGAGTCTCTCCTGAAGGAGGAGAGGGAGAAATCATGGTGTATGGGCTCTATGAAGTCATCCTTTGTTGTTGTTTTTTTGGGGGGTCATAAGGGTGTTGTTTTGGCTTGTAGCCACAGGGGTCATAAGGGTGCCCTGGTGAATAAGGGAATGATTTAAGATGGTGTTTTTGTAAGCCTTGTGAGGGCTTGTTTAATGCTTTTGGGATTGGCCTTCTCCCCTTGGGTATTTGGTCCACTTCACCCCATTGTAGGGTCATTTTGTGATCCATTGTGGCAGCCATGAATGGGAGTTTATTTTTCTTTTGTGTTGAGTTATGGCTGGTTATTGTTGTCTTACTTGAGTGTTTTCCACCTATGGTTGGTTCCCCAAGCTCAAGGGTGGCCTCTTACAGGCCTAGTATGGGAGGTGAGCATCCCATGGTCTTTTGTGTTTCCCTTTTATTGCAGATTTTACATGCTTGGAGATCTCTTTGGAGGCTAAAGGTTGGATCTTGGAAGAAATAGGGATATTGCACTTCCTTAGTGTTCTTGTAAAAATATTTGAGGCTTTTGTTTAAAGAGCATGTTGTTAGAAAAGATAACATGTGAAGTTATGTGGCTGAAAATTTGTAACCTTGTGATCCAATGGAAGTTTAGTTAGTTATGAAGTTTCAGATTTTAATATTTATGCACTTGAATATATCAAGTTTCATTTTTATGAGTAAAGTTATGTTTATATGATCCTTGTCATATGTTTCAAAAGAAAAGAAAAGAAATAAATTGTAGCCTTTATATTGGTCTCTTTATGCAATATGTCATTTAATAAAAAAATTGTTCTCTCTTTTTATTATATTCATTTATGTCCAGGCATGCTATTGTTTTTACATTTATGAGATTTATGCAAATGTAGGGAATTTCATCTTATCTACTTTCATCTTCCAATCTAGTTTTAAATTAATGATTTGCTGACTGGTTATTTTAAAAAGCTTTGTTAAATAAATCATTTGTTAACTGGTTATTTTAAAAGCATTGTTAAATAAATCTGCTTTCTATTTTTTACATTTAAACAAAAATATGTTTTCTATATTTTACTTCCAACAACATTTAGCATATATATAAAAGTATTCTATTTTCTTTAAAAAGCTTTTCTTTTAATGCTTCTCACAAAACAAAAAATGATAATAAAAAAATAAAAAACATTAAAATATTCTATTTTCATTAAAATGTTTTTCTTTTAATGTTTCTGCACAAAACATATATATATATATATATATATATATATATATATATATATATATATATATTTGTTTTATACATCTATATGTATATCCTTTATCTATTTATGTATCTACTTATTGGTGTAAACATCTATGTTAACCATTTACTATCATATTTAATTGCAGAAAAATTATACCTTACGGAAAAAAGCATAACCTTTAACATATATACAAATATGATATAAACCAGTCCTTCTAATATACTGTCTTATTTTATTCTTCACAACAACAATGACTATATATATATATATATTAGATCATTGTTATTTTAATAAAATTGTAATGTATTAAACATATATTTAAATAAATAAATAAAATGTTGTTGTGTGTGTGGCCGCGTAGGACAGGGGGTTGGGGACTGGCCCCTGTGGCGGCCAAGACCCCTCCCTCACAGCCACGGCTATAAGCCATGAGCTGTGGGGGGAAGCCGCCTACCTCCCCCTCCGCACCCACTCTTTTTATGAGTGTGCAAAAAAATACACATAAGTGCAGCATTAAACCTTAAAGAATAGAAACAAAAAAAATGGAGGGTAAAAGAAAGGAAGTTTTTCATCATAGTTTTGTGGAAATGTATTAAAACTATTCCTATGAGAGGGAAAATGATTCCATACTGATTTTTTTAAAATAAAGTGCTTTTAGTGGAAAGTTTTTTTTTCTTATTTCTTTTCAGTTGGGTAATTTAATTTTGCACTTGGATTATTCATTTCTAAATTGTTTAAATCAGTTGACTTGAAATGTTGGCTTTTAAATAAAATGATTTTTAAATAACTACTCTATTTGAGTGGTAAGTTTTATTGATTTAATTATAAATATTATACCCAATAATATAACCAACTTAAAAAGGGGAAATATCATTTCGATAACCTTAGTGAAATATATTATTAGATATTTAAATTAGTTAATTTTCTAAGAAATTTATACTTAATAATGAAATTGACTATATTGTGGGATTATAAATATATCATGATTTCAAGACTTAGAAATTAAATTTGTTTAAATAAATTTAATACGAAATTAGTTTAATAAAGTCACCAAATAAGACTCTTCATAAGTAAAATTGGAAATTTAGATTTTAATGATTTAATATTAATGTGGAATGTAGTTTAGTTAAGTTTTATTTAAACAATGGGTAATAATTTAAACTTGGTAATGTTATTTTTATAGGGCCAATATATGTGGCCAATATACTGGCCATTATAAAAATAGTGTTACAGTTTAATCTCAAGTAATGTCGTAATCTTTAGTACTCTTGGACTTGATGAATTATTTAAATAAACATTAGTAAATCTATCTAGTTAAATTCTATTAAAGAAGTTTAGACTTAATCACATCTTCAAACTCTATTAAAGAATGATTAAATTAATAATGCCAACCTTTTGAGTCTTATTTTTAAATCATTGATAAATTGTAATCGTTAATGTTATCGTGTAACTTATGAGTAACTAACCTTAGTAATTCTTAATAAAGGAATCTTAGTCAATAATTTAGGTTTAATATATCTTGCAAGATCATTATTAAGTATTGATTTGAATGGTTTATATTCCCTCACATAGTGAGCTTGTGTAACCTAAACCTTTATTATCATTACTGGGGTTGAGGGATGTTGTCCTATGGACATGATCACCCTTGACCCTATAAACATTATCATTCCATTGCAAGCCATAACTCTTTCAGGTAGTTGCAAAACAAACTTAACATACTTGGTAAACCTTTTAACTGTATCCCTTAAGACTCTAAATTCTTATTCAAAAAAAAGTTGTTACATTTTTAGACGCGAAATTTTGGGCATGACACTTGGTATCAGAGCCATGTTTCAACATTGGAACCTTAAACCCACTATGTTTCACAGACTTTAAACACTTTGTTTCAACAGTACCAAACAATTCAAACTTAAGAAAGACTATCGTAACAACTTTAAACATTCTTTTCAAAGCCACAACAATATCTGCAACTTATACCCTTTTTCATGTTTGTGTAGGATGTCTCTGATAACGCAGCAAGCTCACGCCCGTGGATGAGGCCGTAAACATGCCTCTGCAGCACGAGTTCAAATAGAGTAGGATATAGGGGTTACTAGAGAGGAGTAGAGACCTCCTCCCGAACAACCACCCAACCCCAATCAAGATGTACTTAATGCTCTTCAGAAATTGGTTGGGATCATTTTGGATAGGATATCGCGGGGTAATCAGCAGGCAAGACCCGGGGGTGCTACGCGTGAGCGCAGTAGGAGTCCCCCACCTAGGATTGTGGAGGAGCAGGCTGACCACGAGGGTGAGTCAGTACACATGACACCTCTAGAGGCAGTGGTTCTGGCTTATGAGAGGGCACCCCGTGACACAGGGGACCACATCAGGGAACTAATATGCCTTAATCCACCACCCTTTTCAGGATCCACGAGTGGGAGTGAGGTCAAGGCTTTTCTTTTGAGTCTCGAGAGATGCTTTAGATTGCGCCCTTATGGGAGCAATACAAGGGCACGCTTTTCTATCCACTTGTTGAGAGGTACAACCGCAATTTGGTGGAGGACAGAGTAGTTAAAGAGTAACCTAGCTATCGACACCCTCACTTGGAGCACCTTCTTAGAGAGATTCAGAGACTGTTACCTATCTAATCACTATAGACAATGACAGATAGATGAGTTCCACGATCTTCAGCAGAGAGGACTCACCGTCACACAGTATGAGTGTAAGTTCCTAGAACTTCTATCCTAGGGTAATACCACAATAGTGGGTTGCACTTTTTGGGAGGAAGGAATTCGCCCCGAAAAGCGTGGGCCACTAAAAAATTCATCATACTTTCGATCGGAACAACGAAACAATTTCGATCGGAAGTGAGTAACTTCCAATCGAAAGTACCTAAACTGGGTACTTTCGATCGGAAGTTACTTTCGATCAAAAGTACCTAGTTACTTTCGATCGAAAGTAACTTGCTTACTTTCGATCAAAAGTAACTAGGTTTTTTTTGGCGGAATAAAAAACCCATCGAAACAGTCATTTTCACTGTTTCGACTGGGTTGAAAGTGATAGGAGAGAACAGTGGGCTTCCGTTTTATCGAACGTCATTATCAGGTTTTTCACATTTATAATTTGCATATTTTATTGTTTTATAATATATATTATTTGTATATATGCATATATGTGTACATATATGTATATATGCATGTATATATATATATATATATGTATATGTGTATATATGCATATATGTGTATATATGTGCATATATGTGTATAATATGTATATATGCATATATTTGTATATATATATATATGTGTGTGTGTGTGTGTACATATGCATATATGTGTATAATGTGCATATATGTGTATATACATATATGCATATATATATATATGTGTGTGTGTGTGTGTGTGTGTGTGTGTATACATATGCATATATGTGTATA